>QFDT01003336.1:0-10903 GCA_003315915.1 Macrolepiota dolichaula | reverse complement strand
TATTCTACCGTATACAATGACACTTTTTCGTCACTCTTTTCATTATGGACGGTGGTGAAGGAGCTAGTTGCTAGCACCGGGGAGGTCGAGTTCGCGCCTGACGGTTCTGGGGAGGTAATAAATCCCGTAGATATTGTTTCTACAGTCAACGATCCCATAGGCAATGATTTGCAACAAGCACACCCTACACAATCAACGCTCAAGCGGTCGCGTGCATGGGACCATGATGATGAAGATCACGTACCGGGCAAGGAGAAGCGGCCAAGAGTCGAACCTTCTTCTCCTTAATACTATTATGTTAATTTATAACACTACTACTACTCTTCTCCTGAAAAGTATTCAGGAAATCTGCCATATCTTGTTTTGGAAGTCATTCTGACCTGCATCCTGTCTCTTCGTAAACCATGTGAACGCAACTCTGGTTTGGACGTGTCAGGGATTGCAGGATTTCTTGATAATCCACTGCCGCACATCCCACCCCGCGATGAACTCGAGAGCCTTCTCGAAGAAATTAAATTTGCACGAGGAGACCGGTACCACGTTTGTCACTATATTTCGACACCCCTCTACCTTTCGCCCTATCTCCCTGCGTCCTCAACAAGCTTGTAGCCGAAATCCTCTATTGATGCAATCCAACACCCCCAATCTGATTATATTTACGCATAAATATGACGCTCACGAAAAACAAAAATCAATCCGAGGAAGTACACGGTACCGCTCAAGGAGTCGGCAAGTAACCACAAAAATAAGCCTTGATTCCCGAAACAAATGGCACTACGGTCCTGCCAGTGCCTGATCTGAGGTCGGGAGGGGATCATCATTTTTTTTTATCTAGGAGATATCCTAATTCACATACCTTCAATACGAGTACGACGATATTGACCCACAATCCTGGTCCAGGCGTGGCGCACATATACGAAATTTTACGAATTCTGATAGGGGAGTGAAAAATCGGAGCGCGCCAAGGGTATTAGTCCTTGCTGTTCGCATCAACACTGATGAGCAATGCCCACGATAAGGATCCCGAATCTCTTCATTGCTTCGTCATCGGGTTTCCAGGGTATTCAGTGACATCGCCTTTGAAGAAGGGTAGCACCTACAGACTTCGCCGAGATGAATGGGATCATAGTCCGCTGTAGTGTAGACAAAAAACCCTACCTAGCCTGTGACACGGCATTTCGCATGACCATCAAAATGACGCAACGTTGGGAACCAGCCCCTTGCACTTAATTTTAGTCTCAATCCTTTCTAAATCCATAAATCAATGCAGAGTTGATTAGAATATACAGTACACATGGTTCGGGTATCGTGAGTCGAGACTATCATAATAAACCGCACCACCTATTGGTGGTAAAATCAAGTGCTGGATTCTCCAGCTTCGGGCGCTGGCTTGACTTTGACATCCTGAGCATTCTCAGCGACCGTCCAAGAGTCTGAATCAGACTCCTGGGCAGAGTCAGGCGACTGCGCCCTGCGTGCCGGCGAGGGAGCCTCGGCACTCGAGTCCCGTTCGTTTTCCGCCTGGGAACTCGCCTTCTCCTTGGGTGCCTCTGTGATAGAGTCCTTCCGTTCCGCCTTTACACCCATTTTCAACAGCGTTGATTGTAGTTTCTCAACCTCTTCCATATCCCGCTTCTCCTGTGCCTTCTCCTGCTTTGCCTTCTTCTTCTCTTCAAGCTCCTCCTTCTCTTTGATGGTATTTTCCGCCCATTCCCTTGCCTCTCTCACCGCCTTCTCCGGCTTGAATTTGCAAGTCAACAAGAAGCCTTGAAGTTCGGCTGTGGTAAAGGTCTTTTCGGGAATTTGTGCGGAGAAATCCGCAGACAAAGATTCGATAAGAGAGGCTTTGTCCTCTTCTGAGATCCCCTCCTTGGCGGATTCGGGGATACAATGGGACACGGGGAAGAAGCGTTTGAAGAGGGAAGCAGCTTGTTGTCTAACGGCATGATGATACTGTATCTTTCTGTCGATGCGACCTGGGCGAATTAGCGCATTATCTAAATCCTCGATATGGTTTGTCTACAAATCCCTCAGTCAGCAAAGTAAGCGCGTTAAGTAAAGACTCACCGTGGCGAAGAATAAAATACCCTCTTGACTTGCGACACCATCGAGGATATTTAGCAGACCCGACAAGGTGACATTGCACCTCGGTGCACCACTCCACATGCCAAAGACGGGGTTGTTAAGGTTCCCATTGTTGTTCGACTCATCATTACGCGAAAACGCGCAGTCAATATCCTCTAACAGGAAGATCGATCGTTTTGGGATGCAGGCAACGGCCTGTGCGAGGATCGAATCGTCGATACTGCGCCAAAGATGAACATATACCCGTATAGACAATGAAAATCACTCACCCACTGGAAGCTAATGACAGAGAGTAGATTTCAAGTCCGAGCTCCCCAGCCTATCCCCGTCAGTAAGTTGTTGGCATCCACACACGTACGAGGTCAACGTACCAATGCATATATGGTCGAGGCTAAACAGAGGTATTAGCAAAATTTCACGACATCAATTCAATTACCGCTCACTTTTCCCGGATCCCGGTGGCCCATAGAGTAAATAACCACGACGGTAAGGAATTCCGGCAGTCTGATACCAGTCCTCCATACCCAGAAACTCGCATGCATCAGCGAGCAGCGTATCCAAGACTCCGGCCTCGAGGATGACTGAGTCAAGCGATCGACGAAGCTTGCGTTTACAGTCACTCCAGTAAAACGGGTGATAACCTCGCTGCGAACATGTGATTCAGCCACCCAGTATGAACAAAACGCACACGAGGCAAGAGGAGATCGACATACAGAAGACGTATGGATAATAACATGTGGTTGACTCATTTCCATATACCGCGTCCGCGCGTATTCTACCAGGGATGAAACGGCTGAAACATCCCTTGTATAGACACTACCCTTCATGTTAGCTTTTTGGGGTCCCTTCAACATCCCAAATTCATGACTCACGTCAAATAGATAGTGGACGAGCTGACAGTTCGCTCCGTCTGGAAATCGTACGAAGGTGCCCCAATACTTCGAGTAATCTCAACCCAGTACCCACTCCACCTAAAGAGTTGCGGTTTCTGATACGTCGGCACATATTCCGCATTTTCGCTATTATGACCTTTGGAAATCTCCGACGCCTCGACGCCATTCTTCCTCTGCAGCGTCTTTGCACTGATTTTGAAGTTCCATGATCGTTTCCACACCTGTTCTTTGGTCTACATGCCGCAAAATCGGATCATGTTTTAATCAATGATATAAACTTTCTTTCGAGTCAGACGACCTCACCAGAAAGGCCAGTACCCAATCATACGCAGGATCACCCTCATGGAATTCCGCAGTCAAAGAATACTCTAATATAATCGTGTGTGTGAGCATCATGGAGAGACTCCTTGAAGTTCGGTAGGGGCGGCGTAGGAAAATACTCACGAAATTTCCAACGTTCTGAAAACCAGCTATATGCGTCTCTCCCCATCTCTAGCAGCCACCCCATCACAAACATGGTCAGTGTCCCCATAATTCCAGCTCTTTCTCCCGGGAGCCATGAAGTGATCATCCCAATGCTGAGAATATGGCTCAGCAGAGGTGACCGTCCATCATATCCATCGCTCTGGTAAGGGAGTTCCATACCGCGTGTAAGCGAGCGGAAGTTGGTGGAAGTAGGAGGTAGCAAGTAAGAGAGTCAGAGGCACGACCTTGACTCTCAGACTCTCAGTTATATACCGCATCATCCACAGCCATCTGGATTCGAAATTTGAGGGTCGTGCTTGGGGTGGGCGCCCATACGTGTGGCGCAGGCAACGCAAATAGTGATGAGATCGGAGATCGCTGAAACGCAGTGCCACGATTAGGATGCATATAAGGGGGTAGAGCGCATATCATTTATCCAAGAAATTTCTATGTGGGTTACTCAGATGATTTGGAGAGGCAGTCCCTGCGAACCAAGCACCACCCTGTGCTCGACAAGAGGATTTATGTGATGCGTAATCAAGGAGTTCGCCTGGCTCCGACCACGATGAATTCATTAGAGATGACAGTCCGCGGGTCCGTCGTGATTATATTATCGTCATTAAGTACAAGATAGGATCAAGCATGAGTCAACAAAAATCTATACATACAATTCACCCAAAGACTCATGAGTTAAATGACATCACAGGGAACAAAAAAGCCATAGCCACTCTAGTATCCGAATCAAGCATCTTGAACGACTAATTCCTTCACATCGTGCACTCCGTTCACCTTTGCCTTAACAACTTTGACACCATCGACGCTATTGGTACCGTTGACACCCTTGATACAGTCAACGCCATTAATACCCTTGATATCGTTCACATGCACGCCACCGTTACCGTTGACCTGGGTCGCAACAGTCGAAGGTACCACAAACCCTGAAGACCCATTCACCGGCTTTGACACAGTTGGCGGGGGCGCAGCGTCACCGCCATTGACCTTCGCTTGAGGCAAAGTACCTTGACCGACACTGCCACTGTTTATCCTCGCCAGTGTACCCGCCAACTTCTCTACCTCCATCTGTTCTTTCCTTTCCACTTGCTTCCGCTTCTTGGCGTCAATCCGCATTTGCTTCTCCTCCCGCTGTCTTCGCTCGTCTGCTACCCACGCCATAATTTCTCTCGCGGCCTTTTCGGGCATCATTTTGCATGAGAGTAAGAAGCCTTGAAGTTCGGCGGTGGAAAACTCGTGCTCGGGGACCCCCGTAGTGAATTCATTATTGAGTTGCTTGAGGAGGATAAGCTTCTCTTCTTCTGTAGGAGACTTCTCTTTCTCTGCTAAGGACTCGGGTGTGACGTGTTTAACTGGGTAGAATCTAGTAAAGAGAGCGGATGCTTGTTGTTTCGTAGCGAGTTTGTATTCCACTTTCTTATCGATACGACCAGGGCGCAAGAGTGCAGCATCGAGGCTATCCACGTAGTTCGTCTAGCCAATCATCAGTGAGAAGAACAGAACGGAGGGGGGGAAGCTTACAGTCGCGAAGAAAATCTTGCCTTCTTCACTCCCAACTCCATCAAGAATGTTCAACAAGCCAGAGAGGGTCACTGCAGACCTCCTGGCACGCTGTCTCTGAGCCCTGTTCGTAATAGGGGGAAAACCGACGAAGCTTTCCTCCTCGTCCTCCTCTCTCGAAAAAGCACAGTCGATATCTTCAATCAGCAGGATTGAGCCCTTGGGCACGGAAGAGACGGCTTGCTCAAGGAAATTATCATCGACACTACAACATTCTGGTCAGTACGGAATTCGAGGTACAATAAAGCGGGCTTACAAGTGAGATGCAAGAGAAATCGTATAGATTTCCATTTTCAGTTCGCCAGCCTGTTTTGTACGAGTGAGCGTGGATATTTGATTCGATCATGTGAGAATATCCTACAATAGCATGAATAGTCGAACCTAGAGTATGATCAGAACGACATGTCCAAACAAACTCAGATGAACAGATCACGCACTTTTCCCAGTTCCAGGTGGCCCATATAGCAAGTACCCCCGACGATGGGGAATTCCAGCCGTCATATACCAGTCCTCCATCTTCAAAAAGTCGTTCACATCCGCTATCAACGACTCAAGAGTCGCATCAGGCAAAACGATCGAGCTCAAGGGACGACGAGGCTTCTGCTTGACGTTATTCCAACAAAACTTGGGTCCATAACCATGCTATATGAATCCTGTTAGCTGCACTTCTATATATCTCGAGTTTCCTGACTCACAGCGGTGACGGAATGCACAATAACGTGCGGTCTGCTAACTTCATAATACTTCTTCTTGGCTTCTTCGACAAGCCTCGAAAGAACGCTCATATCCAACGTATAGACCCTGTTTCTCCATCTATCAGCAATGATCCCATAAAAACACAACTGGTGGACGCACGTCAAATAGATTGAAGCACCAGCAACACCACCCACCCCGCCAAAATGTGACATTACACCCGCCGTACCCTTGGTGCGCTTGATCTCGACCCAGTATCGTTTCCACCAAAAGAGTTGTGGGAGATCGTATGTAGGTACATATTCAGCACTGTCACCCTTCTTCGTGTCGGAACTGGAGGTTATCCCCCAACGACGCTGGGAAGATCTCGCAGAGACACGGAAATCCTTTGATCGGCGCCAGACTTTTTCTTCTGTCTATAGAAACGCGTCAACAAGGGCTAGAAAGCAATAGAAGAGACGTACGATAAAGTTGATGATCCAGTCGTATGCGGGATCCCCTTCAGTAAACTCGGCAGTGATTGAATATTCTAGACCAACCGCCCACAATCAGCCATGCTCAAACACATAAGGAGGGGGGTAAAGGACACACGAAGTCTGAACCGTTCATATACCCACTGCGCGAGCCTTCTCGCGAATTCCACCACCATCCCCAACACAATCAACTTCATACCACCCCCACCAACACCGTCTCCACCACCAGTAAACATAGAAGCAAACATCGAAAGACCGAAAATACGCGTGATGGTTGACGAGAAATCGAATAAACCTCCTCCAGCGGTAGAGGCCGAGTTTAAGCCAGGGGGACCTTGTATACCGGCGGGATTCATCTAATGGGTTGTGATATAGTGGTACAGTCTAATGTGTGTGTTGTTTATGGCGCACGTCCTGTCAAGTATAAGAAAAGCGACGGCTTCGATGGTGACGCGCGCCAAGTGACAGCGTCTATTGTAGGATGGATAGGTTTATCCAGACAATAAGTAACCTGACGCCCTGTTGCGAGAGAAAGCTTGACAGTGAAATGCAATATTAGCACAAGCGACGGGGAACGCGGGCTAAGGAAGTAAGACACTCACACAACCGACGCAAGAATGATAAATGAAGTCAAGCGATAGAAATAAGTCTGGACTCAAAGACCTACAGACCCCTCCACCAAGATCACGGTAGGAGAGTAAGCAAAGTGAGAGCGCAACGAGGGAGTGAGTAAAGGGTCGCGAGAAGAAAGCGTAACATTAAAGCCTTCAAGGTTTATATACGCCCCTCCACCTGAGCGCTTATTACATATAGGTCCGAAGAGGAAGACATGCAACATGCTCGGCGTGACACAAAACGTGCCATACCCTTCTACAAACATGACATAAAGCGAAAAAACTGAGTGCTCTAGCCTTCGAACCCTCAACTTTAGTTGCCCTTCGATTCTCGGCTCCTGGTGTTCCACAGCGATGTGTGGTTTCTATTCGGTGGATGGAGGGTGGATAGAAGGTAGATGGAAGATGTGTAGATATGCAAAAGGGAAAACGCAAGAATGCGGCGGGGTGTGACAAGAAGTCACAAGCTGCGTTCCGAATCAATGAGTCAGGGCCATGGCGCGGCAGAAATTCAGCGACTTTCTCGTATTTCATGGTATTCGCTTCACTACAACGTCAATGCGACTATAACCACTACTAGCGCTTCATTAAACTTCCAAAAATAATTTGTTCAGAATGCAACTGACGAAACATGCTTGTGATGGTCAATCATCTCATTCCTACTCCGACCCGGCATCGCCGGCGCAACGAAAGGCCCAAAATCTACTCTCGCTCTATTCAGGCTGCGGGTTTCAAGAAAATTTGAGAACATCAGAATCTTTGGATTTAAAGTGCTATGCAAATTTTGAAGCAGAAATTTTGAGTATGTGTGGAGGTATCTCCAATTCACCAAAAACCTCGTCCCACCAAAACGAGTAGCAGTCGACATTTCATTGACCCACAAAGTCGAATCGCAAGTCCACACTTCGGGAGAAATTCGCCATGGTTAAACCTCTCACATTCCATGGTACTCGCTTCCAGCGCAACACCAATACAAATATAACACACTATCAAGTGCTCCATTCAACTCTCAGAGACAATCTGATACCATGTGAATGCATGACTTGTCGAGAAAGTCATTAACTCCTCACGAAGTCGATATCACAAGCCTCCAATAACCCGGATTTCAGCGCCCCAGCTACAACTTTCCATCACGGTCCTAAAACACGAGCCCAAGGATAACATCCATCAACAGCATTACTTCGCTCATGCTATTCTCCTAAAAATACACACAACACATAGCAACAGAAAACTCTGATAAGAATCCTACAGCACATACCAAAGGCAGTTCAACACCAACTCCGACAAAGAATAAAGAACGTGAACAATGCTGGAATAAGATAAAAGTCGAATGAACCTGAGTCGGATGGGTTGTGGTTAGTGGGGGAAGATTGGAGTACGAGGTGTGAATGGTGGGGAGCTCTGAAAAAGCCGTGGATAAGGTGGGGGTGAAGCGTGTGTTAGAGAGAGGGTTTGTAGAGCCAGCAGAACGAATTCAGATTCGGAAATGAATCTACTGACCAATAGCCACAAAAGCCCCTACAAACTCGTAACACTCATAATGCTCTCCCTCACTTTCCCCTTCCCTTCGTAATGGGCATCCTCTCGACTACTGAGATGTGATAACTGATGCGTATCCGAAACAACCAACTCGGCCACTCCCATTTCTATGTGTGGGAGTTCCTCTTCCTCTTCTGGAGGCGCTGGTGGATTCGTAGGCGTTTGTGATGGCGACGCGGATGTGGAGGCTGATGCTGATGTCGATGATGATGAGGATGCTGTTCTCGACGGCGCCGTTGGTGCAGACACAGACGGAGGAGAGGTCGACGGTGGTGAGGAGTTCGACGAGTGGGAGCCGTGTGGTCGAGGCATAGCGATTAACACCGCAACGCGCACTTTTGGAGGTTCCGATGACGTGAGCTCCGACATCTGGACGTCCTGGCCTACAGGATTAGCACCCAAGTTTACTGCTGAGCCTTGTCGAGTATTGTTCCCTGTTCCGTTTGAAGCTGGGTGTGCAAGTGGGAGCGTTGAAACTGATGGGGAAAACCTGAAGACCCCCCTCACTCTCCTCGCGATGCCGCCCATCAATCTCCTCGATGACCCTGTCAACCCGCCGCTATCATTCCGACTACCATCAGCGCCACCTTCACTTCCAGTACCAACCGCCGCGCCTGAAACGGCATTCGGATTTTGCTGTTTCTTCATCATAGATTCGCTAGTGACATACTCTGCCATAACAGGATTCATAGAGTCCCAATCGCGATCGTCCAAGTTTGAAGAATGTTGTTGCTGGTGCACTTGAGTTTGAGTTTGACTGTTCAAATCGAGGTAGGCCTCCCACATCTTGGGTTTTTTGGAAGGATCGATCCGCGGTCCCCCTCTGCCGCTCGGAGCGGGAGGTATCCATGTTCCATTCCGAATTGCCTCTTCGATCATGCGCCTATGTCGTCTCCGTAGCAAGAAGGATCGAATGACGATAGCGGCCGAGACACTGAGAAGCAGAACGAGGGTCGCGAGAAAAGTATATACTGCGATATCATTGAAGGGACGAGCGGTTAGCGTTTGGGAGTCCTGGTTGCGAGGGACCAGATGGGGTGGAGTGTGAGACGTACGATAGAGAGAAGCGGAAGAGGCAATAGACGGATTGCCAAAACCGCCTCCGCTATTGCCCCCATTTCCAGTTCCTGAGCTTGGAGTGGAGGTAGCAGGGGTAGAGTTCACCGAGGTGGTCAGTGATGAGGTGAAGCTCGTAGGGGTGGAAGAGGAGGAGGTAGGATTGGAAGACATGGGGGAAAGGAAGAGGGAGGGGAGAGGGCTGGAAGGATTGTTTGTGGGAGGAGGAGGGGAGGAAAAGGCAGTTGACGATAGTTTCTTCACACACCGCCCTTAGGAATAATCACTTTGTTCGGCCGTGTCCACGAGGTCCGCGTATTTTTGGCAGACGGGCCAAATCTCAACTGGCTGATTATACGTTGCGATGCCAGTCTGCTGTTCTCTTCTCTTGTAGGTCTTGCAGTGGTAATAGTCGTAGTCTGAGCTCGGGAAGCGAGGCACAGAATCTCATATACCAACACTCTCTTACGTCATTCCTTTTGAGCCCCAGTCTACATCCCGCCCGACAATCTCTTCCTCGGACGTTCCACACTTGGCGTATACTTCCTCCAATGACCCATACCCAAGCCGGCGCAGTCTACCCCGGTTAATCCTGCCAAACCCCCCCCATTTATTCTCTCGGCACGGACGGCACGGCCTTGCACCGATCGAATATACCCTCGACTTTACATCTCAATAGCACCTATCATACATCGCACTCAACAGAGACGCTAGCTTCCATACAAGCTGTTGTGAGATGACTGCCCATTTCCGACAATGTGTCATTTACCATGTCTCTTGTCTTATTGCTGTCTTTGTCTCTTTCGCTTCCACAATTACAAGCGTGATTCCCGTCCGACCTCGACCGATCGTTTCCCATAATGCAAAAAAAAAAATACCGTGCAGTGACCCTATTATCGACTTCTAGCGGCTGCTCATACAATATCACATCATCCCATCAACCCACCAGCTGATCAACTACCATAACAATTGCTCTTCATTTCCTTCTACTACTTATCATCTTTTTGTTTTCTCGACCAACCAGGTGCATCGCCCCAGGTTCTCTGATACAAATACTCCGCTATCTCCAAACCCTCGGTGGTTTCGGTCGGCATAGAACCCCCTCCCTAATAGACGGTCTCTCATCAAGGACTATTCCTATCGTAACTATTTTGGTCAGCTGCGGCACACATCACAGCATTCACACAACGTACAACATCGCTCCTATTACCGCATCTGTTTAGGGCATCCTGCTCACACGAAGGCTAACCCCGAACCAATCCCGACACAATGCCTCTGACAAGTGACGGACGAACCCGAGACAGCACACAACAAAACACCACTTTCCTAGTGGTATTTCCCTGCGCCAAAACTTGGTCCCGGAGAGACTTCGTTGCCACTTTCTGCATGTACCCTTCTAGAACACTCTACAAACGAGGAAGTATCATGCAGATCAGGATTCTTGTTCCTCGCAGCAAAGGTATTGTTACATGTGACGTTGATTCGCGAAGCACAACAACATATGTCAGCATGT
>QFDT01003316.1:0-12599 GCA_003315915.1 Macrolepiota dolichaula | reverse complement strand
CCTCACAGGTCAAGGGAAGCCCCGGAAGGTACTGACCTATGAACAGGAGTAAACACGATCCATGAGATTAAAGAGTTCTTCACACCATTGTCAAATTGCACCTCGACCTTGTTCAATGTGGGTATGAACACCTCAGTCAATAAAGTCATAGCACAGTCAGAACGGATGCAGAACCGTTTGGACCTGGTGGGATCTTTAAGGAAATCCAAGAAAGATGCATGGTAGAAACGGAGTTTTGGGTATGTATCGTTGGTGATTGTCATGACAGAATGGAGGCAATGGCATGTGCGTCGGAATTGTGGCTCGGATAATCCAAACAAATTTGCGGCGTAAATAACACTATCAATAGGTGGTGTGCGCGTCACCGAGAGGATCCACAACACAGTCTGGAGTTGTTTCGGTGGCACACGTTCCATGACAAGAGTATAAAACCCATCTAGCCCAGTTGAGGACTTTCCACGTCTCTTCCGATCAGAGTGCTCTCGTGCTAGGCGAAGAACGTCACGAAGCTGCGCCTCAGGCCCGGCTGAATCATCATTGTCGATAAAACGAGAAACAGCCTCGGCACAGGCAAACAATCCGTCAGAAAGGTCAACGATCTCCCAGATTTCATCCTCGGACGGCCACAACGAGGGTAAATGGGGGTATTTTTGGGCAGTCTCCTTCAATTTCTCGGTCAGGAACATGGCAATATCACCATCAACCTCACGAGATACGCGGAGTTCTAATGGGAGGGTAGTCGGCCTAACTTCAGGGGAGTTGAAGGTACCTTCGAGATGTGGCTCAGGACGACTGACAATGATCCAGAGGAAAGGGGTAGATCGTTCTTGGACAGACTGTGCGATGATCTTGATTATACTCCCCTGCGCTTTCGCATCGGAGCATTCATCGAGACCGTCGATAACAATGACTAGCTCTGGTAATTCTCTTCCCTCGCTTTTGAGCTGCTGGATGGGATCGACAATGAGATTGTGAAATTGGTACGACAAGGCCTTGTCAACAAGGGTGGGGTTACGGATGATCTTGTTGTCGACAATGTCGCCGAATGAATCATATTTGACTGCGAGTTGGTGGGAGATAGAAGTGAAGAAACGGTTGGGATCGTCTCGATTATTGGGGCGCGAAAAGAAGAAGGCGGCTGCAAGTTTGTCACCCAACTGTTCAGCGCAAGTCTGTGCGATGGCGGATTTGCCGACGGCAGCAAGACCCTTCAACCATGTGATACGCTCAGGGTGATCATCGATGTTTTTTCCCCATGTTGTGAGCCTTTGAATGTATTCCAACCGGGTTCCGGGATGGCATCGAGGGGGTGGATCTCGGGCTGAAGAGTCTAGACTTGCTTCGGGGATTGATTTCTTGAGGAGGATGCTCAGACCTAGGGAGTAGAATTGACACATAATAATGTTATCCAAGAGAGTGTACTCACCATATCTCCCTGATTTAACATTTTTAATATTGATCTGTGTATTATTGTTGTTGATCCGCGATTTGTCAACTTGGGTCAGATGGTTAACGAAAAAGTCATGAATGGACGTCCTGTGCTTGGTCTGAGTCCGCAATGGTTGCTTAGTACGAGTGGACTTATTAATCTGAATGTCTTTAGGCAAATGCGACATGCTGATGGTGGGAGGAAGGAAAGCTGTATGGGCGCCTTCTGTGCCGAAACGCCGTAAACAGATATCAGCGGATCAACAATTACCTAGGTATACCTAGGTACTTCCCTGCGGTTACCCAGGTATAACACGGCTACCCAGGTACCAACCTCGACGACCTTTATGGCCACCCAGGTATACCTGGGTTTATACCTGGGTGGATGACTGACACGTTAGCCACCTGGGCTATCGCAATGGACCTGGGTCTGTGGCAATAGCCGTGACCTGGCGTACCTGACGAGAAGCAGCTAGTGCACCTCGGGCGACTGCAATTTGCAAGTCCATACCAAGTATGTTATGTTCTTGTCTTGTTCATTACTTATGTTATACAATAAATATAGGTGTGATATAGGCTTCAGAGGAACGTGTCTGAGAGTGTCAGATCGATCTCTCCTTCCGCTGTCTTGTTGCTTCCTCTGGGTTAACCTTATCTCTTATCACTTTCCTATCTCCTTCAAACTGATAGCAGCTTGGACTTGTTGCCGAGACGCTGGTGAGTACATCGGGCATCTTCTCTTTCGTCTCTAGTCACTGCTGCTTTGATACGGTCTAAGCTTCCAAAGTCAACTCCTCAATACCTGGTATTCAACCACACCCAACGGCTTTGCAACTATGCAGGCCCCAGAAAACACAGATAAACTCTTTATCCATAACCGGGTGAGGTGCATCGCCATTCGTTCTCACTATTCATACACGCAAGCAATCCACATCATAACTACGGACCGGTACACACTACATATTGAGAGGATCAGCAGGTAATTCAAGCATTATACAGGGATGACCAATATGGAATGTATGAATGTATACTTCCAGCTCACAAAATGTTTTACTGTCGCGCACCTGGAAGAGAGCCGGCGTGGCAGGCTGCAGGAGGACTCCACGCATGAATCCACTGATGCAAATAGAGATCGGCGAAAAGCGAGGCATATAGGTTCAATCCGACGAACCCAACCATATCCCAGAGTATTCCTGAAAGCATGATAAATTCGGTTGCGTATACGTATGAAGTTCCAAATACCTCGTGCATTTCTTTCAGGACCTTCTGAAGACCACGTTTGGAGTACGGTTGGTAGTCAAGGGTACCGCGGCCACCGGACACAAAGAGGACTTTCTTCTCTCCGCGTCCAACAATATAAACGGGTTTGTATAGTAGTTGGAACCAGATACCCCATTGATCAGACCATAACGTATTCGGAATGGTAGCTTGACGAATCAGTTCCGACGTTTGAAGGTCCTGCGGCACATGGATTAGTGAAGAGGATGACACGAATGCATTGGGTCATTTTCTCACAGTAGGTAAATCCACCCACCCGCCACCACCAAGCAAAACTTTCCTGAAATCAAACTCACTTAGGGCGCCAAGCCTTTGGTCACGCAAGTCAACGGATACAAAGATCTTCAAGAACGCATAGCTGAGAAGCATATAGAGCAACTGGGGCGGATGTCCCTTCCAGGTCGGGGGGAGCATTGGAATATACCCATCTATGAGCACGAGTGAACACGATTCATGGGATAGAAGAGTACTTCGCACCATTGTCATGTTGCACCTGGACTTGCTTAAATCTGGGCATCAACGCATCAGCCAATAAGGTCACAGCACAGTCCGACCGGATGGAAAACTGCTTGGACCTGGTAGGATCTTCGAGGAAATCCATGAAAGACGCATGGTAGAAATGGAGTTTGGGATATGTTTTGTTAATGATTGTCACAACAGAATGGAGGGAGCGGCACGCATTCCGAAACCGTGATTCGGACAACCCTAACATATTTGCATTCTGAATAGCGTCGTCAATGAATGACATGCGTGTTGTCAGGAGAATCCACAACACAGTCTGAAGCTGTTGTGGTGGTACACGTTCCATGACGAGTGTGTAAAACCCATCTAGCCCAGTTGGCGAGTTTCCACGTCTCTTCTGGGTCGAGTTCTCCCGTGCTAGATGAAGAACGTCGCGAAGCTGCACCTCAGGTCCAGCTGATTCATCATTGTCGATGAAACGAAGAGCTGCCTCAGCGCAGGCAAACAATCCATCGGAGAGATCAACAATCTCCCAGACTTCCTTTTCAGTCGGCCATGGTGAGGGGAGATGAGGATTTTTCCGGGCCGTTTCCCCCAATTTGGTCGTCAGAAATGCGGCAATATCACCATCGACCTCACGAGATACACGGAGTTCCTTTGGAAAGGTAACCGACTTAACTTCGGGGGCGTTGAAGGCAGCCTCAAGATGAGGCTCGGGGCGACTAACGATGATCCAGAGGAAAGGAGTGGATTGTTCCTGGACAGATTGTGCAATGATCCTGATGATGCTTTCTTGTGCTTTCGCATTGGTGCATTCATCAAGACCATCTACGATAATAACTAACTCTGGCAATTCTTTCCCCTCGCGTTTGAGCTGTTGGACGGGATCGACGATGAGGCTGTAGAACTGATGGTGCAAGGCTTTGTCAACGAGGGTGGGGTTACGGGTGATCATTCTGTCAACGACATCACCGAAGGTGTCATATTTGACTGCGAGTTGGTGGCAGATGGAGGTGAAGAAGTGATTGGGATTATCTCGGTTATTGGGGCGTGAAAAGAAGAAGGCAGCAGCAAGTTTGTCACCCAAATTTTCTGCGCAAGTCTGTGCTATGGCAGATTTCCCTACAGCAGCAAGACCCTTTAGCCAAGCAATTCGCTCGAGGTGATTATTAACGTTTTTGCCCCATGCTGTGAACTTTTGAATGTAATCTTCTCGTGTTCCAGGGTGACACCGAGGGGGTGGATCACGAGCCGAGGAGTCCAGGCTCGCCTCTGGAATGGCTTTCTTGAGGAGGATACGCAGACCTCAGAGGCAAAACACTTAACATATATTATACATTTATTGGGATGCACTCACCGGAACCTTTCCCATCAATATTGACGTTGATTTGTGTATTGTTGATCTGTGTATTGTTGTGATTGTTGATGACTTGGTTGTCCACTTGGGTCAAGGTATCGATAGAAAAGTCGTGAATCGATGTCTTTGGCTTGGTTTGACTGCCCAGCGACTGTTTAATGGGCATACTATCTTGCTGTAAAAGAGACATGGTGTGGTGATGAGAGTAAGGAAGGAAGATGCGGGCGCTTTTTGCGTCGTGGTTGGCTCATTGGAAGCTCTATCTATGTGTCACCTCGTGTTGTGGACACTATTTCACTTAACAGCGGATGCGCAACCAACCTTGGGGGTTAGAGTTTTATTTTATTAATGGTACCAAATACACCACCAACAATCCTCTACACTTGCTCATGTTGCTGAGGTCATTAAATATTTCCAAAGTGAATTGCTGACCTTCAGTTCTGGGCTACAGCGTCATAACGAGGTACTTGCGTAGTTTTCTATTGCCTAAAGGAAATGACAAGTATACATAGACAAGCTTACCTCTTGGTCTCCCGTCTTTCTTGCCGAATTGATAGCACTGTGGGCTTGCCGCCGAATCCACGAATTTCCTATTACTACAACCATTCATTCATAATAATCCCAACCTATTCCTCAAATCTGAATGAACGTCATCAGTCGTACCCCAACAACAGTCGCAAGCAGACATTCACAGATTTACTGCCATAGACGTGGATCAGACATATGCACTATACACATTAGGGATTCACGGAAGATTATCCTATATGTGCGAAGTATGCTTCATCTACAATCCTAAGACAACGAACAATACATTTTCAGGCCTTTCGTCGCCACCCGGATGAATTTGTTGACTAGGATGGTACCCACGCTCAACGGTTCTGCGCCAGTTAGATGAATGATTCGCTTCCCGAGGCGAGAACATACCTACATTATTTGCAATGGTCATGTAGATCATACTGTATAGCGAGTGATTATGCTGGACATGTCAAAGTCCCGATCCTCAATCGAGGGTGAGCTTGTGCTGCTGGAGGTCCATGCCATACCTAGCGAGGCACAAGCAAGGTATGAATTCTCGTAGGACAGAGATAGCTACCTGCTCCGAATATCATACCTTGATGAGGTCTCCTGCCTCACCCATGTGCACTCGCGGCGGAGGCAAACTCATCCTACCCACCCTTGAGATTTATCAAACTCCGACCTAGGTGATCAGCGAAGGACGCGTTCTAGGCGACCCGTCGTGTACTCCCTCGACTTCACTGCCTAGAGATTTGGGCACTATTAGCCCAACCCCCTCAGCCCGGCTTCCAAGGTTGAGTTCAGTTTACATTCATATACACAAACGGCGGTACGTTGGCACCGGACGGGAAGTCTCCCGTTTAACATAAAGAACATATGATATCTACTGGTACGTATAGTGTTTGTTCCAAATATACTGCCGAACTCCTGTCTGGAATAAGCTAGAGAGAACAGACAGAAATAGGACGAGACCAGAGCCAGAGAACAATACATACTACATATAGCGGGAAAAGTGTTTCAAGCGAAAAACAAATAATCCTGTATGCAATGTGGGTATATAGGCGTCACCACCACTTACCTGAAAATCGGGCATGGAAAGCTACTATCAACCAGCATGATAGAACATGCCGCAATAGGATCCCATGTGAAAGATGCAAATTGAGGCTGGTGAAAGATGTGGCGCAAATGTTTGGTCCCACAGATTCAACCGTTCTCTAGAGGGGTTCCTGGAAGAATATTAGATATAGCTATGCATCAAAATAATATATACCTCGTGTAGCTGCAGCAAGGCCTTTTGAAAACTATGTTTGAAGTATGGCCGGGTGCAGTAGATACCACGAGTATTGGCCACAAGAAGAACTCTCTTCTTTCCGTGTCCAACGACATAAGCACGTTGGTGCAGGAATGTGAGCCAGCTACTCCATTGATTAGACCAAAATGTATTTTTGATGGTAGCCGGACGAATCAGTCCCGACTCTCGAAGTTTCTGTGATATTGACAAGTGAAGGATACTGATGAACTAGGGCTGTTTCTTCCAGTATGCGTGCCCACCCAATTGACACCACCGAACGAAGCCCTTTTGAAGTCAAATTCATTCAGAGCTCGGGGTATTTGGTCGCCCAAGTCAACTGATACGAGGATCTTCCAGAATGCATAGCTGATGACCCCATAGAGCGACTGCGGCGTATTCTCCTCACAGGTCAAGGGAAGCCCCGGAAGGTACTGACCTATGAACAGGAGTAAACACGATCCATGAGATCAAAGAGTACTTCACACCATTGTCAAATTACACCTCGACCTTGTTCAATGTGGGTATGAACACCTCAGTCAATAAAGTCATAGCACAGTCAGAACGGACGCAGAACCGTTTGGACCTGGTGGGATCTTTAAGGAAATCCAAGAAAGATGCATGGTAGAAACGGAGTTTTGGGTATGTATCGTTGGTGATTGTCATGACGGAATGGAGGCAATGGCATGTGCGTCGGAATTGTGGCTCGGATAATCCAAACAAATTTGCGGTGTAAATAACACTATCAATAGGTGGTGTGCGCGTCACCGAGAGGATCCACAACACAGTCTGGAGCTGTTTCGGTGGCACACGTTCCATGACAAGAGTATAAAGCCCATCTAGCCCAGTTGAGGACTTTCCACGTCTCTTCCGATCAGAGTGCTCCCATGCTAGGCGAAGAACGTCACGAAGCTGCGCCTCAGGCCCGGCTGAATCATTATCGTCGATAAAACGAGAAACAGCCTCAGCGCAGGCAAACAATCCGTCAGATAGATCAACGATTTCCCAGACTTCGCGTTCGGATGGCCACGGTGAGGGTAAATGGGGGTGTTTCTGGGCAGTCTCCTTCAATTTCGCAGTCAAGAACATGGCAATGTCACCATCAACCTCACGAGATACCCAGAGTTCTAATGGGAGGGTAGTCGGCTTAACTTCAGGGGAGTTGAAGGTACCCTCGAGATGTAGCTCGGGACGGCTGACAATGATCCAGAGGAAAGGGGTAGATCGTTTTTGGACAGACTGTGCGATGATCTTGATCATACTCTCCTGCGCTTTCGCATCGGAGCATTCATCGAGACCGTCGATAACAATGACTAGCTCTGGTAATTCTCTTCCCTCGCTTTTGAGCTGCTGGATGGGATCGACAATGAGATTGTGAAATTGGTATGACAAGGCCTTGTCAACAAGGGTGGGGTTACGGATGATCTTGTTGTCGACAATGTCGCCGAATGAATCATATTTGACTGCGAGTTGGTGGGAGATGGAAGTGAAGAAACGGCTGGGATCGTCTCGATTATTGGGGCGCGAAAAGAAGGCGGCTGCAAGTTTGTCACCCAACTGTTCAGCGCAAGTCTGTGCGATGGCGGATTTGCCGACGGCAGCAAGACCCTTCAACCATGTAATACGCTCAGGGTGATCATCGATGTTTTTTCCCCATGTTGTGAGCCTTTGAATATATTCCGCTCGGGTTCCGGGATGGCATCGAGGGGGTGGGTCTCGGGTTGAAGAGTCTAGACTTGCTTCGGGGATTGATTTCTCGAGGAGGACGCTCAGGCCTAGGGAGCAGAAGCAGCACATAATAATGTTATCCAAGAGAGTGTGCTCACCGGATTCTTTCGAGTCGACACTTTTTACATTGATTTGTGTATTGTTGATTTGCGATTTGTCAATTTGGGTCAAATTGTTAACTGTAAAGTCATGGACATCCTGTGCTTGGTCTGAGTCCGCAATGGCCGCCTGGTAGGAGTGATTTTGTCAATGTAAATATCTTCAGGGACACGAGACATATAGGTGATGGGAGGAAGGAAGAAAGCCGTGTGGGCACCTTCGGTGTCGAGGCACTGGGTGATGCATCACTGTTCTTGAGATCAATTCTATCGGGTCACTACCACCACTCGAGAAATTTCCCATATGCGGTTGGAGGGAACGAAGCATTGGGAATAAACCTGCGCCAGCAAGTATGGTTGGGCGAGATGGGACTCAGGGCGACTGAAGGTAGTTCGATGATTTTCATTGTGCTTCTGTGCTCTTTCACATCAGCGCATTCATTGAAGTTATCAATCTTAACATATAGAGAGTTTCCAGATACCAAGTAAATCCAAAATAAGCCGTTGCTTTCACCTTCACTGGCAGAGTGAGAACCTGGTGTCAGCCCAAGGGCAACGGGACAAAGTTCCTCAGTCATACATGTATAATTGGGATGAACAAATTCAAAGTACATCGAACAGTTTGCCAAGTGTCCAAATCAAGACTCGTATTCACAGTCAAAACTTTGTTTCTGGGAAGAAAAAAAGGCCTTGGTCCTCCGCTTAAGTCCGACCTGGGCTATGTCCACTGCTACCATCACTGCGAACGACGCCATATCCACGTCACCATGATTATTCTTAGCCTTGGGATTCCCAAAAATATTGTCGAAGCAGATGTACCACTATGTAGATGTAGATGACCACGATCTCTTTACGGGAAGATTCCGTCAAATCAGGTATTCATCATGATCAGGAAACATGTTCTTGATAGGTCAATTTGTCACATTGGCGTCCGCAGAAATAAAAAGCACATGTAGTACCTCATGTGAATATGCAAAAAAAGTTTAATCAGTGATGCAAGCTCCAAGTCTGCACTGAGAATGGGCATTCGCACAGAAGGCTGTAACTCAGTCGGCAGCTGAACGATATCCCACTGCCATTTCCTGGTTGAGCCATCCCACCGTCATCCTTGCATTGCAGCACTTCCGAATTACAAGACTAGTATTCAAATAATGAACAATCCTGTGTATTAGCGGTCACTGGATATATCGAGGATAAGCACTTGAGAAATGCTCGAGGGTGAGGGTGAGGCGACACTTGGCAGCCTCTCGTGTGGGGATTTTGATACATGAGCCCCATGCGTTCCGTGAAGGCCTAGATACTCTCATCCTTGGCTATATGCTTTTTGCATGCGCAGCCCACCCATACTGTATATTTTTATGCTTTATAGCACCCTTGTTGAACATGGTGATGCATAAACTTGATCAATGTAAAATCCAAGCATGGGATGATCCGAGAACGTGAGTCTTCCATCAGCGCCGCCCAGCCACTCTGAAATAGAAGATACGATGACTCGGAAACTCCCTCCTTCCCACATTAAATCATAGCCCAACACCATATTAACACCTGAGAATTTCTGTACAAATCAATATGGCCTGCACTTATTTTTCGATCCTTTCATTACATGCAGGTTTTTTGTCCCAGATGTGGCAGATCTTGTGAGGCATGAGTGGGGTATGAATTCCCATCTTGGTCGTAATATCAATATCTAACCCAAATCTCCTACCTCATCTTTATACGCTCGTAGCATGGGCTTTCACCGCGCCTTCCCTTTCTTAACCAAACGACCGGCCTAATGATGCGCCATGGGGCGACCCGCCGCGCTCCTCCCTGATGTCACCGCCTGTGGATTTGGGTACTGTGTAGCCCAATCCCTTTGACTCGATTCCCGAGGTTGGAGTTCACTTACATGGCTGCCGAACAAGAATACTTCCATAACCCATCTTCCGCCTGTGAGCGAAGAGAACGTTTGTATATACCAGAACATCAGAAGTCTTGGTGAAATTACCACAAGGAGTCCCATCACTGCTTGAAGAATCCCGATCAAATAACCGGGCTCATGGATTGCTTCGGAGTGCACCGTAGAGATATCTTTTGCCATATCGCCGTGATGTTGTATTTCAGGAATTTATTCCTTGCTGATGAGATCCATCTGCGTACAGGTGTGTTTAAAAGGCATGCGGAACTGGGATACCCCCCCACGATACCCCCCCACTCCCTCCCACTGCCCCACTACCCATAATCCTAATAACGCTCTCAGGTAATATTGGACGGGACATATGACGCAACTATCTGAGAGTGTAGGTCAACTTCATCTTGCTCAGGTCCGTCCGATCGACATCAATACTCATCCAATAAACTGATTTAAGGATGGTCTAATAGTATATCAATGGTACGACCATATGATCCTACCATTTTCATTCAACGGGAACTGACTCTCGATCCCTCTTCTACAGGCATCGCTTTAGCGATATATGTAAGCTGTCCCTACTCGAATATCTCATCATGATGTCCTGACAGAACACTCAAACTATTAAAGCTATACGATTATTCTCTGACGTTTGCTTCTGAGGTCGAGTTGATCTGGATTTCAAAGTGGACTGCCATGAGATTTGCCTTCCTCTTTGATCGATACTTCATCATTGCAAATTTCGTCGTACAAAACCTCCGTACGTCTAGAACTGACGAATACCTTTTCTCGATCCTGACGGCAGTGTACAGTATTAAGCCCCGGATCCATCAATTGTCAAGGTTTAGCAGAAGCGTTTGCCTGTATGTGTGTTAGTCTTCCCTCAGTTAAATAGGATGCTGAGTTTTTCCATAGACATAACACTGATCGGTGTTTTTCTTTCCGAAAGTGAGCGTGTTTGGATATTCGAAGCATCAACGATTTCATGATAACCCAGCGATTCTGTGTTTGCGTCTATGGGTGATGTGGGACAATGACAAGAGAGTCCTCTTCATGTTGGTGGCCATATTCATCGGAACAACAATACTACAGGGGGGGTTCGGTGCCGAGTACTTTAGAGTCGGTGTCTGTGAGTACTCGCTATTCACTTATCCAGAGTTTGGCAGCCGACTGAGGGCATGTTATAGATAAGCTTGAAGTGTTGCCCCCTCCCATTGGGGGCTGTATCTTTGACGTGCAATTCAAGAATTGGTATAATACGTTTTTCATTAACCTAATTGTTGATAATGGTGAGCCAGTTCCATCGCTTGGGTCGTCTCTTCGCTCAGGAATTAGTCTAGTGGTGCTTATCATGGCATTGATTCCAACCATTCGGATCTGTAAGCTATTTATCTACGTTTCCTGTTATTTGACCGCAATCTCTGAGAATATCTGCACACCGTATAGACAGGTCGTGCCCAGGAATCGCTCGTGATCGACACAGTCTTATAGACAAGGTACATCGCGAAGGTAAAGTTCTAACCCGTTCATAAAGCATCGTCCATAACTCATTCTGGACGCAATACAACAGGTGTCCTGTTCTATGCCTGCCTCTGCGGTACGTCCTGTCCCTATACATAAGCGTGCATGTTTGAACCACGGGTGAAAAAAAAAATAGCATATTCTGCGATCTCGTTTGGTGTGGTTGTCCAATGGGTAGGGTTCATTCATTCTTGCCCTAGGTTTGAACCGTTGACCCACGAATATAGGCGAATGGTACATGGATGATGGTCCCGTACGTACAAAGTATGCTTTGCATCCTCGACACTAGATAACAATAGAGTCTCAGGCCTTTCGTTGTTATCCGAATGATCTTGTCGACTAGGATGGTGCTCCATATCCGACGGCTCTGTGCTGCTTAGGAGTCGCAGCGGTGGATGACTATTTGTTGCCCACACCTGGGACACGCTTACATTGTTTACAAAAATCACGTCGATATTGTATAGCGAATAGCTTCACTGTATGTGAAGACCTGATGTCGTTGACCAACGTCATCATTGTTTCTTTGTCACACTCTTTACTTTCAGAGTCGATTCATTGAGGCTATAACGGTTCCTAGACCAGCAGCTACATAGATCTTAAGAGGGCACGAGTATATTATTGATCCTTCATGTCTCTATAGCGTACGCAAGTGGATACACGCGTGACCAACACTATGGTGAGACGCATACTCGTTATTGATTATGATTACTATGACACAAGGGAGGAAGTGGTATGTGCCTGAGCGCTGTGATTCAGCTAGTCCTATCAGACACCGGTGGCGCACGCTCCATGAGAGTGTAAAATTACCCAACCCGGTAGACCATGTTCTACACAGCGACTTTGACTTCCGAATCACCCCAAAACCGCCTATGATCAACGAGCTCAGCACGTAAATTCAGAAAATGACACAACATTCACATACCTTCAACTTACGACACAGTAACTTGAATATCGTCCCACCACGAAGCCTCTGATACGGCCCAATCACCGACCCCGTACCGTAACGCCACCACAGCGCCTTGTTCTTCCCATGTC
>QFDT01003312.1:0-18936 GCA_003315915.1 Macrolepiota dolichaula | reverse complement strand
TCACTGCATCAAACATATCACTCTAGCCATCAAACATACCACTCTGGCCATCACTGGCATCAAACATACCATCAATTGTGTCCCACACTCACTCTGGCCATCAATTTCCGACTTTTCCCATCAAACATATCACTCTGGCCATCAATTTCCGCTTTTTTGCCATCACTCATGTCCCACACTTCATCAATCCATCAAACATATAATTACTGGCCATCACTGGCATCAAACATATCAAACATTTGTCCCACACTCACCTCAGCCATCAATTTCCGACTTTTTCCATCACTTTGGCCATCACTGCCATCACTGCCATCATTCTGGCCATCAATAACCTCCCACACTTCCTCTAGCCATCTTTCTCCATCATTTTGGCCATCAATCATCTCCCACACTTGCTCTGGCCATCATTTTGGTCCCACACTCCTTCCTAGCCATCAATTTCCGCTTTTTGACATTGATTCACTCTTAAATAAATTACTGGCTAGCTATTAAATTATAAATAAAATAATTACTGATATTTTAGCTATAAGTTTATTACACTGGCTATAGATATGATGATGATAGCTCACAGGTAACTTTATTGGAGCTAACTGGGTCAGATAAATCACTGATGGTTCACTCATTGATGCTATAGCTACTAAATTTCTGGCTTTGTGTTCATGTCAAATAAATTATTGATAGTTCTGTATAATTGATTATAGATATTGGAGCTATGATTATCAAGTTTTTGAAGCTAAATAAATTACTGATAGCTCACAAATACTAATGGTTCACAGATGGCTTTATATAAATAATTATAAATCACTGATAAATTACAGGTAGTTTTATACTGTTAGTTTATCATACTGGCTATTACTGATAGCTTATAAATACTGACAGTTCACAGGTAGCCTCATGTATACTATAGTTACTAAGCTTTTAGCTTATAAAACTTGCTTAAGCTATCAGTGTATTTACTTTCTGCTATATCAAATAGATTACTGATACCTCACAGATACTAATATATCACAGGTAAGTATAACTGATTATAGATATTAGGATATAATTGCTGCATTTCTAATGTCAGATAGACTTCTCACTAATAGTTCACAGATACTAATAGATGATAGGTAGTTTCATGTATTGAAGCTTAGTTCTATATCATTAACAATGGATGATATGTTTATGTTGTATAATTCACTGATAGCTTACAGATAGCTCTATATAACTGATCATGGATATTAGAGCTATAATTTTTGCATTTATAATATCAGACAGAACATTCACTGATAGCTCACAGATACTCATGGATCACAGGTAGTTTTATGTAACTAATACAGATTACTGATAAATCATAGATAGTTCTATATCATTGATGATGGATAATATGTTTATATTGGATAATTTACTGATAGCTTACAGATAGCTAACTGATCATAGATATTGATACTATTAAATGTCAGATAGATTACTTATGAATCACAGATAGCTTACAGATACTAATAGATTACAGATAACTAATTATGGATCACTGATAATTTACAGGTATTTACTCATGGATTACAGATAGCTCTATATGACTGATTATAGATATCAGAGCTATAATTTCTGCATTCTCAATGTCAGGTAGATCACTCACAGATACTAATAGATCACAGATAACATTATATAGCTAAATTTCTAATACTCATAGCTCACAGGTAACCTCATATAACTGATTATAGATATTGATGCTATAGTTACTGACCTTACTTTAATGTCAGATAGATTATTGATGGCTTACAAGTAGCTGTAGATGACTGATTCTGAATATTAAAGCTTCTACATTAGTTTATTAATATTTGCTTTTCACTAATTACTAATCACTGATAGCTAATTTTTTTGACAAGTGTACTATAGCTTCTCTGTACTGGAATACTTTTATACATTCAAACTATGACTGTCTATTTCTATGCTGCTAATTAGGAATTAAATTAAAATACTGCCACATTACCTAGGAATTAGATTGTAATACCAACTGGAAATTGGATTAACTATTATTATGCTACTTCAGAATTAGATTATCTTGCTTACTGTGAATTATATTAACAACTGTTGTGCTAATTAGGTTGTAATGCTGACTATGAATTATATTATCCTGTTGGCTGTAAATTAGATTGTCATACTCCCTAACTTAGATTACAACACATTGGTAAAGACTTAAAGGTGATAACCTACAACAAGCTGGTAAAATAGATCAATGCTATTTCAGAATTAAATTGTCTCACTCACTGGAAACTGGATTATCCTGTTAACTATAAATTAGACTAACAACTGTCACACTGCTTTGGAATTAGATTGTAATGCTCACTGGGAATTAGATTGTCATACTCCCCGTGCCGTAGGCACGGGTACCACCTAGTCCTATATATGCTCTGCTTGACACTGGATCTCTAGGGGACTTTGTGTCCAGCAACCTTGCTCAACAGCTGAAATTGAAAACAATTGAATTGTCTTTGCCTGTAAATGTTCAGATGGCAGTACAAGGCTCCTGTACCAAAGTGAACTATGGAACTAAGGTCAACTTTCAATATCAGGAAGTAAAAGGTGAAAGATACTTCAATGTTATCAACCTATCCAACTACAATGTAATTTTGGAGACACCATTCATCTACCAACATCAAGTGAGCCTATGCTTAGAACCTCCAACAGTCTTGATAAGAAGTACAGTGGCAAGACCTATGAAGGGAGAGAGAGTAACTAAGCTAGCATCCAGACAGATGATGGTATATGAAGACAAACTTGACAATGTACAAGTGTTCTTGGAGAATTATGCCAAGAAACTGTGTAAACAAGTGGAGGAAACCCCTTTGCCACCTTTGCATGAAATAAACCATGAAATACCTTTGGTTGACATAGATAGGAAATATTCCTGGAGAGCCTCAAGATGTCCTGATAGGTTGAGGGATCTATGGAAGACAAAAAGGGATGCATACCTGGCCTCAGGACGCTGGGAGCTTTGACCAGTAAAAAATGCAGTATCTATGCTACTCCTGACAAAACCTGGAAAGGAGGGAGAAGCCCCTAAACTGAGAACAGTGGTGGATCTCTGTGAGCAGAATGCTAACACCAAAAAGTTGTCCTCACTTCTGCTGGACATAGAAACTATCCTATGTCAAGTAGCTTGATTCTACTATAGGTCAGTGATAGATCTAACTGATGTATACAAGCAAATATGTGTGACCCCAGAACATGTCAAACAAACCGCCATAGCCACTCCAAGCAGGACCATGGTTAGTCTAGTAATGCAACAGGGAGACTGTAATGCGTCAGCTACATTCCAGATGATAATGAGCAGAATTTTTGGTCCCCACCTGGGCAAGGATTTAGCCAACTACCTCAATGATCTGTTCATGATGACCTCTACCTTGAAGGAGCATGTTGAAATCACAGTACTGGCCATAGACATACTAGCCAATGCTAAATTCTATATTAGTAAAAGCAAGATGAGATTCTTGCAAGACACTATGAAAGTTCTAGGCAGAGTCATAATCAACAAAGGAATAACAATGGACCCAGATAAGGTGGATGCTCTATCCAAATGGAAGGTGCCTATGAACTACCTTTCTTTTCCAGTAACCATCATCATCTACTTCAAGAGTGGTTTATATGTCCATAGTATTGTGAAAGTATAGTGCATTATGAAGGCCAAAAGTGTACACAAGAGAGCCAGCCACCAACTGAGAAGATTTAGTAGTTCTCTGGGAATTTCCACAAGGAAAGAGAGCTCCCAAGAGTCATTACATGAGGATATCCCAGACAGCAAGCCCGGAAGATACTTGTCCCCTGTCAACTCCCAATCGCTTGCTCAGATGCAATCTGGAACTGGATCTGCTGTCCATCTCCCAAGGGCCGCATCTGAGGGCCCATTCAAACCATCTTTCCCAACACCATCTATTGGTTCAAAGCAGGGACGTGACCATAACTCCCTGACCCAATCTATTACTAGAAAAGCATCTAGGATAGACATACAAGATGACAACAAATCCATTGCATTGTCTCCAAATGGCTCTGTCAACTCAAACAAGTCCAACCATACTGCAAGAACCAACACCGACAAACCAGGCATCTCCTGTAGTATTGACATGACCCCCCAACATTCATCCCAACTCATGATGCCTGCCCAACAATATGCAGTGCATCATCAATCCAAACCCCTCTCTTCAAGCATTGTTGCCTGGGCTGATGATGTTGCAGAATCCAATGCTGCAGGTACACCGCATGCCAACCAGCAGGCCGGCATGTGTGATGACAACCCCAGCCCCAACCCTAACCCTGAGTTAGGGTCAACACCTCCTCATATTGAAAAGCTAGTTGCAGATGGTATGACCTGGTTCACTGAACGCAACAACATCCAAGTCAGCAATGTATGCACTATGGAATTTACCATTGAGTCTATCATCAAGTGGCTGAAACATGCCACCAATAAGCAACTCAATCTAAGCAAGTTGGACCTTGAAGACCAACTATTTGAACTCTTCGAAATAGTCTCTGCAATGAGAAAATTGGAGACCTTCCAACCAGAACCAGCCAGATAATTGGGGCATGCACTGTCAGATCGCATGTCCTAAAGAAGTGGGCTGAAAAGTACAACCTTGCAGCTGCAGTTGAGCAATGATGGGGCCACAAATCAACCCTTGACACCGACTCCCCCCCTCCCACCAACCCTTGCCAGGTTCCGGTGATCATCAACATGGACGCACAGATGCTAGAGGAAAACCCTAACTTTGAGAGTGAAGTTAGCCAAATTATCAAGCAACATGCGCTTGGAAATTCACCTAGCCACCCAATCATAGTTGATTCATCACCTGTTCAGACGCCAACCCCCAGACCTAAGGAAAAGGGCAAGGGACACAACCCAAACCCCACTCCTCAATACCCTATCACCCCCACACTCAACAACAATTCAAAAATGGATGTGGACAAGGCAGCAGACGTGCAACTGGCAAAGGACACAGCCAAAGCCATTGCAATCAGCAGAGATATAGCCATGGGAGTGCCTGAGAGAGATGGGGAGGCCTCCAAGGATGCAAAGATGGGTGGAGGAGCGACAAGTGGCAGGGCAACAGGCAGAAGGGGTACAAGCAGTGGGGAGACCAGTGGAAGGGTGAGTGGTGGGGGAGATGGGTGGAATATTGTGGTAATATATGGTAAATGGGTGTCATGTTACTAGATATTGGATTAAAGAGACAAGGGGGGAAAGAATAGTCTGAGCAATCCAAACAAAACCAAGCCTATCAAAAAGAAAGTCAATTTTGATTGATTAGCCGCCCCCTCTTTTTCTTCCAGCAGGCCTGGAAGGACTTACACTCAGGCCACCAAAGTTGAGCCTACTCCAAATATCCCACACCATGCTATGGAGAAATATGCGGATTTACACATTATGTTCCCTGACAAATCTAGAGATGATATATACACCATGCTACAAGCAGGAGGGTATGATCTTGGATTGGATGTCCCTACCCCACCATCTCAGAAGAAGGCTCCCTCATATAGGGATAAGGTGGCAACAACCGCCCCAAACAACAATCAAGTCAGCAAACCTGCAACTCCATCTAATCCCAGTCCTCAACCTCATTCACAACCAATGACGCTGGCTGTCACTCAAGGACCATCAAGGAAAAACGTCCTTGTCTCCTTCACCCCTCTATTCTGCAATGAACTAGTTCCCCTTGACCAGAAGATCGTCAAGACCATCAATTAAGGCCTCGTCCATCACAAATCCCAGCTGAGGGTTGACTCTATGAAGAAAACCCTTAAGACCTTGTGGTTCAACACAAATAATGTTGCATCTGACAAAGACCTGAACATAATCCAAAATTGGATGTGCAAGAAACTTCCCCTTGTTACAGACAAAATCTTCAAGGATGTCACACCTCAACTCCCCCAATCCAAGTCCTTTATAAAACTTGAGAACCTTCCCTATTTCAAAGACAACAGCACTATCAACACTTCAAATGACATAGCTGCTGTCTTATACAGATTTCCAATTGCCCAATTCTTGGACAGACTTGCAGGCATGCCCTGGTTCACAAGAATTTCCCCTAAATCATCCCTTGCCACCCTTTACATGGACTTTTGGGATTCTCAAGGCGGTGCAAGAGCCAGACTACTTGTTAACCGCACCATCAATTTCCAGGGCCACATGTGCACCTTCTGCGCTGCTTCTCAACATACTGCCATTCCTTTCTGCCTCAAATGTTTGAGCTGGGGACATACCACCTTCACTTGCTGCTGCCATAACCCACAATGCCCCATATGTGGGGGCCCCCACAAACAACAATTCCATTGCCAGTTAGCATGGTGTTGTCAACCAAAAGGAAAGGATGACAATGAGTCCACCTGGGTCCCTGGAACGGCAGCTGGCATGCCATGTCCCCATCTCCAAGATTTCTGCTGCCTAAACTGCAATGGGGAGCATAACACAGATAGCAAGAAATGCTCTTTCTTCTGTAACCAATACAACAAAGTGTGGCACCAACGTAAAGCTGCGGACCTTTGAGATGCCAAGATGCAGCTCAACTTCAACACTGAGACTGTCTATGCATAAGCACAACAGAACCTCTACAAAGTCTGATTGCCGATCCCCAAAAAGGAGTAGTGAGGACTCTAAACCCATCAAGGACTGGATTTTATCTCACTTAGACTTTCATTTTCATAATGTCGCACAATCTTGGCCTCTGACAGAGGCATTGCTAAATTCTCTGGACTTATCTCAAGTCCATGTTTTTGTGTTTACAAGAACCCCCTTTTTGTCATATCCGTAACATCCCGTCTACTAATCTCCCTGAAGGGGAGGAGTTGCACAGCTTCCCTATTCACAAAGACTGGACTGCCATCCATTCAAATACTCCTAACCTGAGAACCTTGACATATGTCAGAAACTCTATCTCATTGCTTCTTCCCTGAATCCATACTGACATTATTTCTTCCACTGACTTTCAATTAATTTCCTTTTCTACTCCTTCACGCATTTATGCACTTAACTGTGTTAAGCTCGAGGACAGACTAGGGCAGACCGTCGGCCAATCGGGTTGGTCGAACATCAGCAGAATAGGACCTTGGCTTCAATGTGTGTGTTGCACCGTCCCTACTGTCGTGGTCCAGATTTCAGGCAGGACAGAGAGAGAGTGCACCAAAGCAACTTAGGGAAAAGAGGCAGAGTTACAAGTGCAAAGCTAAGTTGATATTCAGACTAAGGGAATACATGACAGAGTACGAGACTTTATATACTCGAGGGAAATGGAGAAATGGAGTAATGGAGACGAATAGGAGAAAAGAGATGACGTGGATACAAGGGCATGCGACGAGGAGCAGGCACAGGAGCTAGGAATGTGCACACAATAGGACAAGCAAGTATCCAACGGAAAATAACAGAATGAAGAGATATGAAATAGACGGAGAAACTATGGACAGAACTGAGACATACAAGAACAGGAACAAGTTGGTTGACAGTCAGTGGATTGCCCCACAATGCGTTGGTCGCCAAGTGACCATGGGTTAGCAGCCAGTTACCCAAAGGTAACTGGTACGGCAATGGTCGAAGTCAGCTGACGTTGGAGAATGGTGAAGGGGTCGCCGGGTATAGTCGTGATCGGGGCAGTGTTGGTTGGGTAGCATTGGTTGGGTGTTGGTCGGATAGGGTCGTGACAAACTGCTACTTTGATGCTGAAGGTGTTTCACAATCCTTCTTTAACACCTATCCTGAGCGTTTAGAGAAATTCAATATAATAGTTGCTGGAGGCGACTTCAATTTATGATCCCCTTCATGGGATCCCAACCAAACCCACAATGTAGCCAAAGCAGATGATCTTACTGACGCCATGGCCTCCCTCTCTCTCCACAGGTCTCCCCCCGTTAACCCTGGCCCAACTCATTTCCCTTTCAATACAAGGAAAAAATCTACAGTCATTGACCTTGTCTTTGCTCAGTTCCATAACAACAACATGGTCACTCATACCATTGCAAACAACCTGCAGCTCACCTCTGACCATGCACCGCTGCACATCAACATCAAGATCAAACTGGTTATGCCCACCATTAAATGTCTAGGTATTGCCAAAGACTCCAAGGAGGAACACAAATTCATTGAAGACGTCTCTGACTTCTTCAACCAACCCACACCCACTCTCACATCTTCCACAGATGTCACAAAATATACCCAAGAACTCAAATCACGCCTTGATGAGGCTTGGAACAAACATGCCAAGGAGATCCACATTACGGCAAGGTCCAAACTATGGTGGAACAGAGAGTGCAAGGAGGCGCTTGACAGGTTTAAGGAGAGAAAAGGGAAGGTAAGGTGGATGGTGTTTAAGAGAGCATGCAGGAAGGCAAAGCAGGAGTTTTTCAATGACAAGATTCAGGAGATATCAGTCAACAAGCAATGGCTATGGGATTTGATGGGTTGGGTCAAGGACTGCAACCTCCCCCCGGTACAGTCTATTCTTTACAAAGACCGCCCTTGCGACCAATTGTGGGCCAGGCTTGATGGCACTTATAACTCAGCCACTAACCACAGTGTTAACCTTAGCACGGCAGACTCTCTCCCTCCACAACCCACTAGATCATGGGCTCCAATATCTGTCAAGAAAGTTGAGGACACTCTCCAACCTTGCTCCAATACGTCCGCGCCTGGCCTGGACCATCTCACCTGGCGTCACCTTAAATCTATTCTCATGTCTGACCAAGTGCTTAAATCTATTCTCGTGTCTGACCAAGTGTTATGGTCTCGACGACGAACCCCCTGCATTGGCTATACAAGTGGCGCCTTGAACTTCTCGACATTCCGGACTACGAAGAAGTACCGGGCCGATCTACCTCTCCACATGGAACCCCTCTGCCCCCTCGGTACGAGTCCCAGTACCTCAACCACCACCTCCGCCAAGTATGGGATAACTCCCCCTTTATCCATATCTATCGGCACGGACTCTACGAGACCACAATCGCTCGGCCCGCACTCACCGGAGCCGACAACTACGGATGGAGGCAGATCGTCGGAGATACGTCCTTCACCCACCCGTACCTGATGGGCCGACCCTACGACCTTCGCCAGACCAACTCCCCTGTCGATCTCTCTATCAGCCACTTCTCCACAACGTCATCGCCTTCGGATCAAGAGAACTCCGATAGTACGGATTCCGTAGATCCGTCGTCTTCCATTTCACAGCGAGCTTCCATTCCCGGAACGCCATTTCGTTCCGACGTCCCTTCCGATCCCGTCAGTAGTGTTTCATCTTAGTGAGCAATGGATGAAATAGTAAAAGCAGAAGTATCTTGAAATGTATAAATAAAGGACTATTCTGTAGTTGAAGCTTCAGCTTCAACCTTTCGTTTACCCTTTCGCTTGTCTCCCTCTCACTCTTGTCCTCTCTCTTACTCTCTCTCGAATATAACTTGTTGTTGTATTCCCTCGAGTGAACTTAGCGTTCTTCTGTTTGTCAACAGCAGAAGATATCAGTCTCTGTTCAGTACTCCAGGACAACCAGTGTTGTCAGCCGAAGGTGATCGTTGAAGTGATCCTTCAGTGTTGACTAGCCTAGCGGCCATCCTCGTGGTGCCCTCTAGGTGAACCATAACACCAAGTGCTTAAAACAGCCCGAGCACTCATGAATAGCTGTGTCACCACATCCACATGGCTGGAATATTTCAAGGACTCTACCTCTGTCATAATCCCCAAACCAAACAAACCTCATTACACTACCCCAAAGATGTTCAGGCCTATTGTACTCCTCAACACCATTGGCAAACTTATTGAAAAGGTCATGTTACGGTCTCAATGACGAACCCCCTACATTGGCTATACAAGTGGCACCTCAAACTCCTCAACATTCCGGACTACAAAGAAGTACCGGGCCAATCTACCTCTCCACACGGAACCCCTCCACCTCCTCGGTATGAGTCCCAGTACCTCAACTACCACCTTCGCCAGGTATGGGATAATTCACCATTCATCCATATGTTATGCTTGGACCTAGTCCAAAGCCGTGCCAGAAGATGGGTCACTGAGAAGTCACCTCAGCAGTACTACCAGTTGATCCATAGTCCTAGACTAGAGAACAAGGTAAGCACCAAGTGGAGTTGAGCAAGACAAAGGTCTTCTTGATGTAACAACGGAGGGGTTGTCTCCTGAACTTGAGCGACGTGCAGAGCTTCCAGGCAGGTGTTATATGGTAAGTCTAATTGTCACTGAAGACAATCGAGGGAACAGATTTGCAACGTCAAACAATATCAAGAAGAACACGCTGGTTAACAACAATACTAAAGCTAAGGTACACAGTACACTACACTTCAGTATATGAGGCCATATCAACGTTTGTCCAAACTAATCAATATACAAATACATTGTAAATAGAGTCCGCACATCAAGATCCAATCCCCAACCCTTTCACCAAGGTGTCGCTATCTTTAGTGCATGCATAATAAGGAAACTCGGCCTAAGACCAATCAGACGAATAGAGGAAGAGACACAGCTCTTGAAAATGATGGTGACAAGAATAGGCAAGGAAAGGAGAAGACTAGAACAGGTCCAAGACAACGAAGAGAAGTGACATACTGTTACAGGATAGAGGAGACAATCGTAACATTATCCCCTTTGTATATCAAGACTCCGACTCAATTATCAATAGACCAGGTCTTTGTCAATGAGACAGATTTGTTTGCATTGAATGGGGTTGCCACTGGTGTTGACGATTCGTCCTTCCATACAATGATTATTCGGATGATACCAGTATTTGGTTGTGATATTTTTGGTAGCGTTAGGATCGCGTCACATTGGTCGAGGTACGATAATATTGGGGTCTTCATAAAGGATGTTTTGTCGAGCATGTTGTCCTAAGATGAGAGCATTCTTGAGGAAGTGACATCATTTTCGGGTGTCCTTGAAGGTGATGGTCTGAATAGGGGTAGAATGACGAGAAGGATAGGTTGGAGTGGCTGGTCTTCTAGCACACATCCAGGAGTAGTGTTTAGAATCGCTGCAAAATTGACATTTGTAGGTAGGGCAGTCTGCACCAATGTGTCCGACGCCTTGACAGGCCCAGCAGCCGTGCAAGTATATGATTAGGAGTTCCTGGGGAAGTTTGAGAGCCCAAGGGATTGGTAGGATGTGGTGGGTGATTGCATATTTCCATTGGGGATAGTCTCGTATGGGATTACGGTCTCCCATCTGCTTGAGGACGAGGACAAGGGCATGGAGGTTTGGGTAAATGGCAAGGTTGAGGTGTTGTTTGTTTGAAGCCTTATGTCGAGGCTGAAAGGCCTCTGGGACCCATGGGTCGGTTCTGATGCGGTAGGAATGCGATCTTCCATTGGTGGTAAGGATGTATCCATTCTCCTGATATTTCCAGTGATAGGTTGTTATGGTCTCAATGACGAACCCCCTGCATTGGTTATACAAGTGGCGCCTCAAACTTCTCGACATTCCGGACTATGAAGAAGTACTGGGCCGATCTACCTCTCCACATGGAACCCCTCCGCCTCCTCGGTATGAGTCCCAGTACCTCAACCACCACCTTCACCAAGTATGGGATAATTTGCCCTTTATCCATATCTATTGGCACGGACTCTACAAGACTACGATTGCTTGGCCTGCACTCACTGGAGCCAACAACTACGGATGGAGGCAGATTGTTGGAGATACGTCCTTCACCCACCTGTACCTGATGGGCCAACCCTACGACCTCCACCAGACCGACTCCCCTGTCAATCTCTCTATCAGCTACTTCTCCACAACGTCATCGCCTTCGGATCAAGAGAACTCCGATAGCACGGATTCCGTAGATCCGTCGTCTTCCATTTCACAATGAGCTTCCATTCCCGGAATGCCATCTCGTTCTAACATCCCCTCCGATCCCGTCAGTAGTGTTTCATCTTAGTGAGCAATGGACGAAATAGTAAAGGCAGAAGTATCTTGAATTGTATAAATAATGGACTATTCTGTAGTTGAAGCTTCAGCTTCAACCTTTTTGTTTGTCTCCCTCTTTACTCTTGTCCTCTATCTCTCTATCTCGAATATAACTCCATTGTTGTATTCCCTCAAGTGAACTTAGCATTCTTCTGTTTGTCAACAGCAGAAGATATCAGTCTCTGTTCAGTACTCCAGGACAACTAGTGTTGTCAGCTGAAGGTGATTGTTGAAGTGATCCTTCAGTGTTGACTAGCCTAGTGGCCATCCTCGTGGTGCCCTCTAGGTGAACCATAACATAGGTTCCTGGTTCCACTCATGGTTTGTCTCGTGTTCCGCTTTGTCCAATAGCTGAAGGTACTGATAGACTGGGGTTTGGATTCCCAGGAAGGCTAGCCACTCCTTGACATTGGGAGTAAGAGGAGGTGGCGTTTGTATAGGGTTGGGATTGAGGAGATGTCTTGACAAAGGCTGTGATGGTGCGTTGGACGTTCTCCGGGCTGATAGATGCGAGATATGTGAGGGTCTGTGTGAGGAGGTTCTCTGCATAATGTGTACAGAGGGTGCTGAGATTTGGTCCGGCCTGATTGAGCGGCATGTGGCCTGCTCTATTGGCTGTATCTCGGAGATTGATTTTCACCCACCCGTACCTGATGGGCTGACACTACAACCTCTGCCAGACCGACTCCCCTGTCAATCTCTCTATTAGCCACTTCTCCACATCATCATCGCCTTCGGATCAAGAGAACTCCAATAGTACAGATTCCGTAGATCCTTTATCTTCCATTTCACAATGAGCTTCCATTCCCGGAATGCCATCTCATTCCGACGTCCCTTCTGATCCCGTCAGTAGCATTTCATCTTAGTTAGCAATGGACAAAATAGTAAAGGCAGAAGTATCTTGAATTGTATAAATAACGGACTGTTCTATAGTTGAAGCTTCAGCTTCAACCTCTTTGTTTGTCTCCCTCTTTACTCTTGTCCTTCTCTCTCTCTCTCTCGAATATAACTTGTTGTTGTATTCCCTTGAGTGAACTTAGCATTCTTCTGTTTGTCAACAGCAGAAGATATCAGTCTCTTTTCAGTACTCCAGGACAACTAGTTTTTTTTTTTTTTTTTTTTTAATCCAATTTTATTGCACTAGTATCTAACTAAGTACAAACGGGCGCACGGTAGCAGTCCCAAGTCCGAAACACTGAGACGTTCAGAGAAGAAGAAATGACAAACTACTATGTCCGAGACGAGACGAGTGAAGCGAGTCAAGTCGAGGAAGAGGAGACAACTAAGCTAGTAGTCCAAATCATGAAGGTGAGAGGTGGCGCCAACCGCAATAACAAAGCGGAAGTCGACAAACAGAAACAACATAGAAGAGAAACGGATCCAGGAAAGTGGAGGGGGCAGAAGAAGGTTTTGCTATTCCCCTATAACTGCCACCACGAGAAAAATAGGGAAGTAGGAAATACTAACTGTGAGTCTGATGTCCAACACTTTAGTGCACATCTTCAACAAAATTTTGCTGCTGGTCCTGTTTCTGTAGGGCTTGGTTGCAGATAACCTCTCTCCACTGAGGGTCCCCGTTGTCGTCGGGGGGGAATGCGAATGCAAGGGGGTTGTCGTCCAGGAATTTAATCAACCACGCCAAGTTGTCATAGCGTCCGTTAGAGAATAGCTGCTTGAACTGCGGACAGTCTTGGATAATGTGCTCACGTGTTTCCAGCATGTGACTGCATGGACACGATGTGGGGGCATCCGGGAAGAAGTGCACTCGGTAGGTTCTGATAGGCGCGTGGTTGGAAATGCAGCATGTGAGGCGCGCGGCGAGGGATGGCGTCATGTCTCATGTGAGCCATGAACTGCCGTTGGCGTAGGTTGGAAGGACAGGGTTGTCGTTCGATCCCGATAGGTCAAGGAAATGATTACCTTGGTACAAGGTGTCATTTGAGGTGTGATGGTGCTGCCACAACCAGAGGTAGCGGTCGGTCCACGATTTGCGTATGAAGCCGAGAGATTGTCGGGAATGGTAAGGGATGCATGGTACTTGCAAGGACTTGGCGAGTTTGTGGGCTTGGTGGTGGATCGACCACTTGAGTGATGACGGGATGTCCCAGAAGGTGATCTTATGGGAGGGGGAGAGGGAGAGCCACGAGTGGAGAGGTTCGGCGATTGCAAGGGCGTCTTGATGTGCACTGTGGGCGCTGTAGTCAAACAGACGTTTAGCACACAAAATAGAGTCAGTGAAAATGAGAATATGGGTAATACTACGTTCAGATGAGCGCGCAATATCAGAAAAAAAAGAAAGAGAGGAAATGAGACCAAGGCGGAGAGCGTACGATTCAGAATCTGAGGAAGTTACATGTCCACAGGGCACAACATGGGATTTAGCAGGAAAAGAAATTGACGAATCAAAAAGAAGAAAAGCAGAGGTAGAAGAGAGTGAAAAGGGGCTATAGCCCTGTCTGTACATTTTATTAGAAGGGTTAATCGGGCAAGAGCCGTCCATTGAGAGAAGAATTGAATAAGAAGAGAAAAGCGCTTGGTCGTGAGCCTTGCTAGCCTCATCGAGGTATTAGCGGACAGCTTGCAGATCATCGTCTGATGTGCGAGGACAGTGTTTAAAGGAAATTTGAGAAGGAGAGAAATGATTGACTACTCGCATACTGGGTTGAGCACTTGGGTGTAGGCGCTTGAAGGAGTCCGTGACTGATGTGCTGTCGCGCAAGAAGTCCACGGCAGGAGATTTGATGTTAAGTTTATCCAGGTCTTCATCCTGGGTGAGAAGTTTGAGAGGGTGGTTGTCAGGGAGGGTTCGGAAGCATGTGCTGCAACACTTAGTGAGTTTTTGTAAGTGGAGGTGGAGGGGGATGAGACTGGCAATGGACTCGGCGGCGCCTCGGGGGGTGGTACAGAAAGTGCCTGTAATCCATATGGCCGCAGAGCACTGAGTTTTATTGAGGATGTCAATTAGCGCCTTGTTGCGGGCGCCATCATAAAACCAGAGTTTAAGGCCATATGTCATCATGGGGACGACACATGACCTGTACAGGAGATGTTTTTGGAGAGGGAGGAGACCTCGCACCGAGTTGCCAAGCAGGCATAAACACTTGACGGTCGACAGGGACTTGGTTGCATAGTAGCGCACGTGTTCCTTGAATGTGAGCACTTGGTCGAAGTAGAAACCAAGATACCGGATGTAGCGCTTTGGGGTGAGCGTTAAAAGCATGCCGTCGTTGTGTCGGAGCGTGACGTCAGGATTGGGTTCGGCCCAAGGGCGGTTGGAGAAGTGGAAGACCTCGCTCTTGTTGTGTTCAAGAATGAGGCCCATGGAGGTGAGGAAGGTGGAGCAGGAGGAGTAAACCTGTGAAAGTAAGTGGGTGTTAGTAGAAAACTTTTCGGATTGAACAACAATAAGTCCATCATCCACAAAAGAGAGTATTTTACACCGAGGATCAGAAGAGAAACGGTACATAAAAGGGGAAAGGAAAAGAGAAGTGAGGATAGGTGAAAGTGCAGACCCTTGTCCAACACCAACAGAGGCAGGGAATTTGGGGGAAGAATGATTGTTCCAGGCATACGAGGTGAAACGATTGGAGAGATAATTAGAAAAGAAATTGACAAGGCACGAAGGAAAGCCATGCCGCTCAAGAATGCAGGCTAAAAGCGAATGGTTGACAGACGGAAAGAATTGGGCAATGTCGAAAGCTAGAATACTTGTCTTGAGGCCGCGCTTCCAGCCTCTCCGTACTTTGTGCGTGAGATAGATGCCAGTGTCTTCAGTGGAGCGTTGTATGAGTCCACCAAATTGGAGTGGGTGGACGAGGTTGAACCGTGACGCGTCAAACTGAAGGCGGGTCAATATGACTTTTTCAATGAGTTTACCGATAGTGTTGAGAAGTACGATAGGTCAGAACATTTTTGGTGTGGTATAATGGGGTTTGTTCGGTTTGGGGATAATGACCAAAGTTGAATCCTTGAAGTAATCTGGCCACGTGGAGGTTGTGACGCAGCTGTCAGCAAGCGCTCGGATCGTTTCAAGCGCTCAATTGGTTGAAAGAATAGATTTGAGGTGGCGCCAGGTGAGGTGATCCGGGCTGGGCGCTGAGGTGTTGGAGCATGGTAGTAGGGCGTCTTCAACTTCCTTGGCTGAGATGGGCGCCCACATTCTGGTAGGTTGTGTGGGGAGAGCGTTTACTGTGCTAAGATCAACAGTGCGATTAGCGGCTGAGTTGTAAGTGCCATTGAGGCCGGCCCATAGTTGGTCTAGGTCATTGCAAGGGCGATCTTTATACAGAATGGATTGTACCAGGGGGAGGTTGCAGTCCTTGACCCAACCCATCAGATCCCATGGCCGCTGCTTGTCAACAGAGATCTCTTGGATCTTGTCGTTGAAAAAATTTCCCTTCACCTTCCTACACATCCTCCTAAACGCCATCCACCTCACCTTCCCTCTCCTCTCCTTAAACCTATCAAGCGCTTCCTTGCACTCTCCATTCCACCAAGGTTTGGACTGCACTGTGATGCAGATGTCTTTGGCGTGTTTGTTCCACTTCTCATAGATTACCTCTTTGAGCTTCTGTGAATATTCATTAACCTCACTTCGTGACGTTAGGGGGGGTGTGTTGCTGTTGAAGAAGTTCAATATCTCCTCAAGGAACTTACGCTCTTCTTTGCTATCTTTGGTGATGCCCTTGCGTTTGATAGTAGGCATGACCGTTTTGATTTTGACCTTGATGTGTAGCGGGGTGTGGTCTGAAGATAGTCACATATTGCTGGCAATGGTATGGGTGACGATGTCGTTGTTGTGGAACTGAGTGAAGACGAGGTCGATAACAGTGGGTAGGACAACTAGTGTTGTCAGCCAAAGGTGATTGTTGAAGTGATCCTTCAGTGTTGACTAGCCTAGTGGCCATCCTCATGGTGCCCTCTAGGTGAACCATAACATGAGGTTGAAGCTCTTATTGGAAACCTTTGCGTCCAGTAATACTCCCCACCCCTGCTTTTGCATCAAGCCTCATTGCTGTTTCAGAAGCTAGTTGGATTGATACGCCTCATCGCTACCTTTTCGACTCTCTTGAAGGCTCACACTACATCGCTGTCCTCAAGAGAACCACTAGTGGTCAAACTAAATCCCAGCATGGTATTTGACAACTTGGTCACCAGATTATCAGTATAAATTCCAGAGTGGTATCTGACAATCAGGAAACTCTACACCCCGGATTACAGAAGTAAAGCCCAGAGTGGTATTCTCAATCCAACCTCAAGAAGTAAATCCCAAAGTGGTATTCTTTCAAGTCTACATTTAGTAAAGGAACGTCACACCTAGTTGCTGTCCACCCACCACCAAAACGTCTCACTATCAAGAACACTTCAGCCAGGAAGCACTTGAAGAACCTCATATCTATTCCTACTCACCTCCTAATTCACCATTTCTGAAGATGCCCTTGCACAACTTCAAGAATCTGCCAGGCAACAAGCAGTTTCCCAACAACAACCACCCCCTCCCTCCAGATCCACACTCCCTTCCCACAGAACCAACCGCCACAACCCTCAGACCACCCACCCCTATTCCACAGAACCCAAAGCCCATACTAGGTTACCCCAGTCACAGGAACCGTCACTACCTCACATTCCCGCACCAGTTCAGAGATCTGCATCTCAGACATCAGCCACAGATTCCCCCACAACCTCCGCAGACCCCCAATCATTTCAGTCTACAAGATCACATCAACACTCTACCAGAGGAATGTCTCAACAGTCTAGTCATCCACCTCCAGCACAGGAATACAGAGATCAATCACCCCACTTTTCCGACTCAAGCAAACTGGATCAGTTCACATACAATCCCTCAACCTCACAGTCCTTCTCTGACCAGTCAGAACAAACCTTTTTGGGATCATTCCACACCTTGCCCAGACAGTCCACAACACAGCTGCAACAGTACTCAGCTAGCACCCCAATTCTGCTGCCAGTGTTACCTACTCACTCAGCTACTCAAACACCTGTTTCATCACCCACTCAGTCTCAGCACACCCCCGCACCAACACCAACCATGGGATCTACAGCAACCAACCCAAAACTTCCACCTCTACCCACCTTTAATGGACACCCAGATGCCTACCGCAGGTGGAAGGAACACATTCTCCTCTACATCGCCAACACCAAGTCCCTTAGCACTAATGCGCAGAAGATCACTGCCGCACTCCTCTATATGGGAGGACAGGCCAACGAATGGAGAAGAGCTTATATTGAGTTCCATAAAGACGCCAATGGAAATTTTGACACACAGCAGACATGGCCCGATTTCATCAAGGAACTCGACTGCTCATTTGTATCCACCTAGAGGCATCTTATTGCCATCAACCAGCTCAGAACAATTTGCCAGAATGGTCGACCCGTGGATGGATACATCAATCAATTTAAGAACCTCGCCACCAACACAAACATTACGGCCGATGATATGAAGATCATCTTCTTCCAGCTCAGATTGGACCCATATTTTGCACAAAGAGTTATCTCCCAAAACCCAGGCTCCAATATCACGGCTTGGTACAATGCCACGCAAAATGCAGAAGCAATGGCTCTCTTGGAACAAGGCTACTTGTCACGACCCGATCCGACCGACACCCGACCGACGCTACCCGACCGACACTGCCCCGATCACGACTATACCCGGCGACCCCTTCACCATTCTCCGACATCGGCCGACTTCGACCATCGCCGTACCAGTTACCTTTGGGTAACTGGCTGCTAACCCACGGTCGCTTGGCGACCAACGCATCGTGGGGCGATTCACCGACTGTCGACCGACTTGTTCCTGTTCTTGTATGTCTCAGTTCTGTCCGTAGTTTCTCCGTCTATTTCATATCTCTTCATTCTGTTATTTTCCGTTGGATACTTGCTCGTCCTATCGTGTGCGCGTTCCTAGCTCCTGTGCCTGCTCCTCGTCGTGTGCCCTTGTATCCACGTCATCCCTTTTCTCCTATTCGTCTCCATTACTCCGTTTCTCCGTTTCCCTC
>QFDT01003305.1:0-10518 GCA_003315915.1 Macrolepiota dolichaula | reverse complement strand
CTTATAACCTGGGTTGAGGGTTCGCTAGACCAATTGGGAGTTTATCTAGTTATCCCTGATGTGTGTCCGTATGGACAGTGCTCTCGCGAGCTTTGGTACCTAGCTACACCCGTCGGTAGCTAGGGTCGGTAGCATATGACGTCAGGCCGTCATGCGTACCTAGGTAATATCTTTATTCCAACGTGTGGCTAGCAGCCATCGAGCGATCGATAACTAGCTGGCGCCTGGCTATTGGTACTCGGGACGGCTTGCAGTGCCTCGCGAACCTGATTGCTCGCAAGGTATCTCCTTCACTATCCGGCCCTTCCGACGCCTGTCTCGGTTCGATTCTGGGGGGGGCTAACTAGTGCGGCTGTGCGCTGACTAATCGCTAGGCTTGAACCGTAGCTAGAATGCTATATCGCGAACCGGTCTTTGAGGAGTTGTATTCTTCTAAATAGACTGACGTCGCTAACCGTTTTGGGTGAATAGGGTTGCGTCGCTAGACCTCAGGGCCCATTCGCCTTAGTGATCCGTTGATCTACTGATCCGGGGCGCTATTGATAGTCGTAGTGAGACACTTTGAACGTGCTAGCGAGGCTCCACTCGCTAGATGGACTTGTAGCTAAGGGTATGTTCGTCCAAAGCTAATAGTATTACTCCTCGATACCGTACACTTTTCCGGTAAAGGGTACTAATGACTGGTCTCTCTAGCGAGGTTCATAGCTAGGTACTATATCACTCCTAGCGAGGGTTCTTTGAGGTTACTAACGACCTAACTAGTGATATTCCTAGCTCCTGTAATGGATTCACGATTGAAATTGTTTCGGCTGTAACACCGCTTGCTAGATAGACCTGTAGCTAAGGGTATGTTCGTCCAAAGCTAATAGTATTCCTCCTCAATACCGTATGCTTTTCCGGTAAAGGGTACTAATGACCGGTTTCTCTAGTGAGGTTCATAGCTAGGTACTATATCACTCCTAACGAGGGTTCCTTGATGTTACTAACGTCCTAACTAGCGATATTCCTAGTTCCTGTAACGGATTCACGATCGAAATTGTTTCGGCCGTAACAATGGACAAGTCTACAAATGGTTGAAGGAAGAACCACAGCGCATGGCTACAACGGAGGGAATAACATACCGGGATGATTGCATATGCATACCCACAGAGGCAAAACTCTGAGAAAAGATCCTCACAGAACACCACAACCCACCCGATGTCGGACACCCAGGACAAAAGAGGATGCTAGACCTCCTCAAGAGGTTGTATTACTGGACCACAATGAAGAGAGACATACAGAAATTTGTGGAGGGATGTGACAGCTGCCAAAGGAACAAGGTATTACACCACAAGAAAACAACCCCATTACACCCCATACCCCTGGCAGAAGGACCATGGACCGAAATCACAGTCGACATGATTGGACCATTACCAACGTCCAAAGGAGCAGATGCAATTTTGGTAGTAGTTGACAGGTTCTCCAAGATGATCCAACTTATCGCAACCACAACCGCCCTAAGCTCAAAGGGACTAGCAGAACTATACAGGGATCACATCTGGAAACTACATGGCATTCCAAATGTAATTATCAGTGACAGAGGACCTCAGTTCGCAGCAAAATTCATGGAGAATTTGTGCAAGGCTCTAGGGATTGACAGAAGACTATCCATGGCATATTACCCCCAGACGGACGGACAGGCAGAATGCATCAACCAGGAAGTAGAAGCATTCCTACAACACTACGTGAATTATCGGCAGAACAACTGGGCAGACTGGCTAGCAATGGCAGAATTCCAGTACAACAACAAACAACACAGTGCCACAGGACACTCTCCATTCTACATCAATTATGGAAGACACCCCTGGAAGGGAAACCTGACCACAGACTCAGAAACACCTGCAGTAGATGAATTTGTCCGAAACCTGGATGCAATCAGAAAGGAAGTATTGGAGCATCTAACAACAAAAGGAGAAGAAACAAAACGTAACCATGATGGAAGACGAGGAAGGAAACGCGAGCTATCAATAGGACAATGGGTATGGCTCAAAGGGACAAACATCAAAACCAACAGACCCATGGAGAAGCTCAACAACCAAAGATACGGTCCATTCCAAATCACCAAGCAGATAGGAGTATCAGCATACCATCTAAGGCTGCCACAAGACTGGATCATACACAACATATTCAACGAATCGCTACTAACACCACACCGGACACCGAACTACACGGGACAAGAAACGCCAACACCACCGCCACCAGTACTAGTTGGAGAAGAAGAAGAATATGAAGTAGAAGAAATCCGAGGAGAACACAAAAGGGGTAGAGGAACACAATACCTAGTGCACTGGAAGGGGTATGGAGACAAACATGACTCATGGATACCCGCATCCTTGTTAAGAAATGCACAGGAAACACTGGAGTCCTACAAGAAGTCCCTTGCGGAGCAAGGAAGACCTATAAAGGGGGGGCAGAAATTGCCAAAATCAATTATCAACTGCACTATTCAAACCATGTCCTCTACTGAAAACTGCCAATCCGTCGCTGCGCTCCTCAACACAGAGGAACCCCAAGCTCACAACTCCATCACGTGAGATGTCACCATGGACGAAGTTACATCGTCCATCACCCAGATGATCACTGAACACAGGAAAGAAGTGTCCATCGACGAGATGCTAGGATGTGTCAATGACATCTCCAACATACAGAAGGCAGTAACGGCAGCCAAATTGGCAATGAAAGACACACAACTGGTCTTAACCGCAATCTCACCATGAATCCAAGCAGCCACCCGAGGACAGAGGAGACACAACCAAGCCATCGACCATGTAGAAGACATACAGGTTGACCTAGAGGACTTCATTGACGCCGACATCGGAGGGAAACTACTATCCCTATGCTCTATACTATCCGAGGTACTTGTCCTCGTACACTATGATGGAAACAACAAAGAAGAAGGAGCCGTCAAGCTAGTGCAACTCCTAATGGGCACAGACCCGTACCCGCTGGAAACCAGGAAGGCCAGGAAGACAGGCAAAACGGACAGAGAAGAGAAAGAGGTGAAAGAAGGTGAAGAAGAAATCAGACGCATCCCAGCCATTGCCCTGGAAGTCGAGAACATGCTCTTCTTCCTGACGGCACCAGAACGAGTAGGCCCGAAAGAAGTTAGGGAATGGGAGTTCCCCAGCACATTTACTACGCTCCTCAACAACGGAGAACTCGACAAACAATATGTTGACCACATCCTTGCTACCCTACTCATCAACAAGCCCAACACTTGGGGCACCATGAAAGGTATCAAGATAGCCATGTTCACAGGAGGACCGGATCACGCCAAGCTATTCATCGCACACAGCACCGTCAACGACAAGTTCTACACTGGACCCACCAAGAAAGACCTCGCACGATTCATTGTTGGTTAGCTGTGTGGACACAGAGCATAAAAAGGGGGTAATGTTATATTCCCTTGGGGCTATTGTGTACTATAATATCCATCCATTCCTATCATCGCCCCGCTTGTCATGGACCTGTCACCTTTCTGCTGTTTCTCTTTCTGCGACTACTCCACTGTTTCTCTTTCTGCGACTACTCCACTGTTTACTCAGCTACGATGTCATACTTACTCAGCCGCCATTATTGACTCTCCAGTAGGAATACCCCAGTAGTATATATACACCTAGATACTCTGCTGTATTCCTTATGCTTTACCAACTCGTTGATTCCCCTTCTCTACTCTCTCATCACCCTCAAGTCTTCATCACTTGTTGCAACCTGAGTTGATCACTTAGGAAGGTTGTAACATTGGTAGCCACAATCCATGGACATGGCCCCGGCTCAACTCATCCATGCCGGTCAGCTGGTTACTCCACCAGTACTGGTTGGTCTGGTTTACCCAGCTGCTGACACACATCTAATATATATATTTTATTAGGGCCTCACTGAACGGGAGCTTGTTGCCCTTCATGCCAAAATCAAAGCACTTCAACAGCAGGAAGGGCTGAGTTATCAAGATGCCGCCCACCAGTTATATCATTCTGAGACCCAGAGGATTCGGGAGATTGAACGTGCTGCTGATCGGGCACACAGCGTCCGGCAATACACCAATACTGTTATGCTCGGACCTAGTCCAAAGCCGTGCCAGAAGATGGGCCGCTGAGAAGTCGCCTCAGCAGTACTACCAGTCGATCCGTAGTCCCAGACTAGAGAACGAGGTAGGCGCCAAGTGGAGTCAAGCAAGACAAAGGTCTTCTCAATGTAACGACGGAGGGGTCGTCTCCTGAACTTGAGCGACGCGCAGAGCTTCCAGGCAGGTGTTATATGGTAAGTCTAATCGTCACTGAAGACGATCGAGGGAACAGATTTGCAACGTCAAACGATATCGATAAGAACACGCTGGTTAACAACAATACTAAAGCTAAGGTACACAGTACACTACGCTTCAGTATATGAGGCGGTATCAACGTTTGTCCAGACTAATCAATATACAAATACATGGTAAATAGAGTCCACACATCAAGATCCAATCCCCGACCCTTTCACTGAGGTGTCGCTATCTTTAGTGCATGCATAATAGAGAGACTCGGCCTCTGACCGATCAGACGAATATAGAGAAGGATACAGCTCTTAAGAATGATGGTGACAAGAATAGACAGGAGGGTAGGAGACTAGGACAAGTCCGAGATGACGAAGAGAAGTGACATACTGTTACAGAATAGAGGAGACAATCGTAACAGATACCCTCATTGAGGAGAATATCATGAAGAAGATTGAGGCTATTGATCAGGGTAGCACAGCCAATGCAGCAGCCCCAGTCAATGAGGAGGATATTGAGATAGATATCGAGGCAGATTGATGTTTTTTTTTTCATTTTTAAATATTATTGTTTTTGAGGCTTTGTGTGGCAATGGCCAACCTGGTGTGCATGTATATTGGCCATTCATACAACATCAGCTATCCTGTGTGTCCATTCCCACAGGTCATTATTATTCCAAATGTAATTATATGTATATTATATTAATTTTCTGTTGAGTTGATATCTCCACTCATCACATAAGAGCTATATCTGTGTAGTCTATATCTGCACTAGATAAGGTTCTACCAGATGAATCTAGAGATAGATCATCTGAGACCCACACTTGATCCATGGTAGAGTACTCATGTTATGGTTCACCTAGAGGGCACTGTGAGGATGGCTGCTAGGCTAGTCAACACTGAAGGATCACTTCAACAATCACCTTCGGCTGACAACACTAGTTGTCCTGGAGTACTGAACAGAGACTGATATCTTCTGCTGTTGACAGACAGAAGAACGCTAAGTTCACTCAAGGGAATACAACAACAAGTTATATTCGAGAGAGAGTAAGAGAGAGGACAAGAGTAAGAGGGAGACAAACGAAAGGTTGAAGCTGAAGCTTCAACTACAGAAAAGTCCATTATTTATACATTTCAAGATACTTCTGCTTTTACTATTTCGTCCATTGCTAACTAAGATGAAATGCTACTGACGGGATTGGAAGGGACGTCGGAACGAGATGGCGTTCCGGGAATGGAAGCTTGTTGCGAAATGGAAGACGATGGATCTACAGAATCCGTACTATCAGAGTTCTCTTGATCCAAAGGCAATGACGACGTGGAGAAGTGGCTGATAGAGAGATCGACAGGGGAGTCAGTCCGGTGGAGGTCGTAGGGTCGGCCCATCAGGTACGGGTGGGTGAAGGACATATCTCTGACAATCTGCCTCCATCCGTAGTTGTCGGCTCCGGTGAGTGCGGGCTGAGCGATTGTAGTCTCGTAGAGTCCGTGCCGATAGATATGGATGAATGGTGAATTATCCCATACTTGGCAAAGGTGGTGGTTGAGGTACTGGGACTCGTACCGAGGGGGCGGAGGGGTTCCATGTGGAGAGGTAGATCGGCCCGGTACTTCTTCGTAGTCCGGAATGTTGAGAAGTTCGAGGCACCACTTGTATAACCAATGTAAGGGGTTTGTCGTCAAGACCATAACAACTTATGTATCTGCTCCATTCTCCATGGACCCACCTGTCCAGAGCAATCCACTGGATGATCCTATGCTATATGTAGAACCATTCCACTATATGATCCTGTAGATACTTCTATGAATAGTCTTTTAGAATATGTATATAAACCCTATGTATTCATCTCTATTCTATAGTTCAATATACATCTCTTCTACCACTCAATTGCTATACATCTCTACTCTCTCAACTCTATCTCCAATACAATCCAGTGAGTGTTAGATCACCTCACCACTGTGCATAGCACCATTATGGGTGCTTCCCCATAGTCCTATTCTATAGGACCCTGTTGCTGCTAGGACATATTCCACAACATTTTAATCAGTCTCTCACGGTTGGCCCAGACCTGACACCTGCATCACCTGTTGCCGGAGTATATTTCATCTTGTACCGGCACTGCCGGCCATTCTTTGAGACTTCTGCATCACCAGTTGCCAGTGTATTTTTTACCTTGTACCAGCACTGTCAGCCGTCCCTTTCCGCTCAATTGCCAGTGGGCCCACTGGCCTTGTGTCAGTTGATACATTGTATGTGCCCGCTGGACCATGCTGGTCGATACATTGTAGGTTGACTATGTGATACAATGACAATGAGGCGCAGCATGAAATCATCCTCCTCGTTGGTAAATTCACCCTCCAATATCCAACCTCTCCCCTCACCTGGCTCATGGAGAGTCATTCAGAACCCCAAATCCAGAACACATTCACTTCGAGTCGACTCAAGTGCTCGTGGATTCCAATCAGGGCCAACATGATGTTACAAAGTACCTGCGAGAGGATTTTGCCGATATTCAGAAGAGATACCCAGTCCATTCCTTCATCTGTGCAGAAGTGGCCGCCTTGGTTGGACTTCTCCACTATAGCCACTCAATCATCTGGTCTATTCATTTTCCCATCCACACTCATTTGGTTCATTGGGGATGCAGCATATGCGGACCCCGACTCTTGACTGAAGATAGTCCTTGAAGTCATTGAAACTACGTTGTTGTCCAATGGAGGGCACAATCCTTTCAAAACCCTTGATGCGCTCTATGCTCGGATTCTTTCAGAAGTTCCTCAAGACGTGTTATCAGTCACATTGACGACCTTGTTGGCATACGCCGTGGGACTCAGTGCAACATTGTTTGGTCTGAGTTCCAATTGGTTTGGGGTTATGCAGGGTCATGCCTATGGTACACTTCAGCAGCTCCATTCCATTCTCAAGGTTCCCGATGTTGTGAAATATGTCCTAGCAGCAACAGGGTCCTATAGAATAAGACTATGGGGAAGCACCATAATGGTGCTATGCACAGTGGTGAGGTGATCTAACACTCACTGGATGTATAGGAGATAGAGTTTAGAGAGTAGAGTAGCAATAGAGTGGTAGAAGAGTGTGTATTGAACTGTAGAACAGTGATGAATACATAGGCTTTATATATATATTCTAAATAACTATTCATAGAAGTAAATAAGGATCATATAGTGGAATAGTTCTACATATAGCATAGGATCGTCCAGTGGATTGCTCTGGACAGGTGGGTCCATGGAGAATGGAGCGGATACATGAGTACTCCACCATGGATCAAGTGTGGGTCTCAGATGATCTATCTCTAGATTCATCTGGTAGAACCTTATCTAGTGCAGATATAGACTACACAGATATAGCTCTTATGTGACGAGTGGAGATATCGACTCAACACCCAAACCTCCAAATGCATTTACGCAGAATCTGGAGGCATATCACGCTTCCTTCTACGATTATCTACTCTCGCCTTCTCGGTCGGATGAATTTTGCGTCATGATCCCGAGGGTTATGCAGTACCTCCTTCTTCGGTGGATTGACATTTTGCTCGAGTCTCATAGCCCTGGTCAGTTCATTGTGGTATGAGTACGAGAGGATAGAAACTAACAGGTCCTACAGAAACCTACGATGTTGACCTGACAGGATACCTCTGGCTATCCTGGTACATTGGCATAGAGAAATAGACAGTGACTTCAGCTAGTAGCTTCGATCGGTGCGTGAGACTACTTAATGCGCATCACACCTCAATTTGTGGATGGCTCGGTTCAGAGCAAATTTTCCCAACTTGCCGACTTCATTCAGGACTTGGAGAAATGATTTCTTTCATAGGTATCGATGTATTGGTCCATCAGAAATTGGTACGTTCTTCCTGCCTTTCTCATATAAAAAGCTTATGCTAGCTGCAGGAATTCGTGACAAACTTGGAACATTGGGGTTCCCCCAAAAACAATCCCACTACGATCGTTCAACTTCAGTGACATCAGATTCAGCCCTCCTCCCCTAATCTATCAGTACGGGGAACGTGGTACCAGCCTACAAGCCACATGGGAGCCAGCTATCCGGGCGGATGTAACATCAGCATATGACTGGCTATTCTGCATGGTGTGTATGTTTTCTTTGGTAGTACCTTACCCAACTTGACGCAGGCACAGGCGTTGATCGTGAACACCCGAAACAAAACAACCAGGAATCATGAGTTTATGAATGTGACCAAAATGCCAACTTGGAAGACTGATCTTGAGAAATGCCTTGCCACCTGGACGAATATAACTCCTTCCCATCTGTCACCATATTCGGTAAGGGCCGAAAGAGCTGTGCTTGCTTCCAGTTCCATGTTCTGGCTCCTAAAAGTATAGTTCATAATGCAGGGCTCATTACAAGCACCTTTACATTACTGTCTCGTTTGAGACAAACGCTATTTCTCTCTTTTTTGATTCCTGTATATCGAGTATTATGATACTCCAACTCATCACTTGATTCACCTCATTTGTGCCCGGAATGTACGCATCATATGGCTTTTGTTGACTTTACACTCAGCTAAAGCATTCTTTTTCTCACAAGATCGCTGGGAGGACATAACATGAACTCACTTTCATTGAACCTTGAGTGCGCTGTCCGTCCCTACTTCCTTATTTTTACACCTCAACATATGGGTGTGCATTGCATTCCGCGTTCGATTTGGCCTCGTTCAAATACTTCCAAGGCAGAAAGTAGGATATGGAAGCAAATGGATATCCCTAAACGTGAAAATGAAGATGGCGATTTAAGGTCAGCCCAATTTAGCGTTAATTGGATCACCAAAGGTCCAGCTCAACATTTCGACCAGACTCCTTCCACAAAGTAAAACCTCTCCGCTGAATCCCTTGGTAATTTGGATAGCAACGCGGCCCCGCCCACTGGATGAAACCAGTGACTCAAAACTTCCTGCAGGATCTTATGGGCCCAAATCTCCCTAACGAGGGTTTATGCAATCGTGGTAGAATAGATTTTGCCTTTCTGATAGTCATAAACCATCGATCATTTCTCCGGGACAATTAGCTATACCCAAGACCGATTCTTCTCTTCAATTCATTATGTTCGTTGTCCACGGACGTCCATCATATCTACACTGGTTTGACTTTGGCGCCCTATCCTATGCAGCCAAAAATAAGTCCTGAGATATATCATGGGTTCCAGAAGACTAGGGCGCTAGCTAGCGCTTCTGCGTGTGAGTGATTAGGCAATGCAGCGACGCCTGAACAGCTTCCACCTTCCTATTCTTCCTTTCTCCCTAGTCTCCTCAATCTCTTCATCCCTAGTCGCATCCAAATATGTGGGCACGCATTTTGGGAAAGAAAAGAAAGCAAAGAAAGGCCACCAAGAATCCTAATGGAAATGGGTCAGATGCACGAGAAGAGAGGAGGGACCAAGAAGTCGTTAGCGGATCTAGTGGTCAGGATGATAATTTGAGGTTCGTTCGATCCTTTGGTTGTTAACGGCCAATTGATTAACGATCTATGCTCTACTACTATATCATCCAGGAGCCCAACCAGAAATCAAGCTCGCCAGACTGGGTCCCTCAGTGGTGTCAACAACTTGACAATCACGGGAGGAGAGAACAGGGGCAGGTCTGATGCTCGTGATGATGACTTGCGGTTTGTTCAATCTCAATGTGGCTGTTCATTATGGTTTGACCAACGTTTTTAGTCCTACCGCTGGAATGCCGGAGGATATGGCCGATGGTACAGCCCCCCAAACCGGGTCCTTCAGTGGTGCACACCACTTCACGATTGGTAGTGTATCAATGACAGAGGGCAGTGATCCTAACAAGAGTCAGCGTATGTATTGGGTTATCACTTGTTCCGGTGCTTGTCTCATACAGGATAATTGCTGTAGTCATGAAATTCCTTGCGGAGTATATCATTGTTGGGGCAGAATTCAATTCATCCGATCACCGTCCAAGCTGCCATCCAGAGACTCGAGTCAGCATATGCGAGGAAATCCAGTCATGGATACACAATATCGCTCGGGAATACAAAATTCTGTGGCTGCACGGGCCTGCTGGTGTCGGCAAGTCAGCCATCTTCCAGACAATTGCTGAGACCGAGGCCAATTCACTCACCTCCATTCTTGGTGCCACACTCTTCTTCTCGCGACCTAATGACCGCGATGATCCCGATTGTGTCTTCACTACGATCGCATACCAACTTGCTGTCATATACCCATCATATCATCGATACATTATT
>QFDT01003302.1:0-16193 GCA_003315915.1 Macrolepiota dolichaula | reverse complement strand
CTAGTACCCTTATGCTATGAGGCGCTGTTTGCGTGGGAAGGCGACATGATAGTGGATGGGGTGTGGATTACAGCGAGCAGCACTTCGTGCGGGGCTTAGAAAAAACTTACATGGCTGCTACTTATATTCACAGTGACGACTCTCTCAGGGCAGACTTGTCAGAGGGCTTAAACCGCTGCCCTAATCCGCCTTGACTCTATAGCCTGAGCCTACTGTGTTGAAGGGACTCGAAAAGGGGCCAACGTCATGAGATTGGGGAGTAAACGAGCAGAGTACAAATCATGTAGACTACGTAGTTTTATACTTGAGAATAATTCAAACTCAGACATGTGTGGCCACGAGGATAGGCCTGAGTCGCTGCGTGTGACATGCCGAGATGGCTTCCGACCCTAGGGAAGGCGAAAAGAAACCAAAATGCATCCTCTTTGGTTCGAACCAAAGAACTTAAACTTATCCGCTCGATATGACTCCATTGTTACACACCAGACTCAATGAATGCCCCACAAAATCCAAGAACGAGAAGAACTACAAAGTGTAAAATTAGCGCACGAGCGACATTCATTCTTTTCATGAGGTCTGACGCGTCAAGGATCGATGAGATAGGACCGACATAACGATAGTTGGGCGCTAGTGCTCATATCGTGTTATCTTCACCTCCATACTTTCTCTTTCTTGTTCCTCGCACTCACACACACGCGCACACACACTCAAAGTCATTGACCGTCCACGTACTCTAGCCCTTGTAAGAACATGAGACATTCGAAATAAATTCGGGGCCTAGTCTGATTTCACCAAGCATCGCAAGTGACATCTCCCAAAGAATGCTATGTTGCAGTAATTCTTTACGATGGTCCTTATCCTATACACATGGGTCAATAGGTATTAATGGAGCTTGAGTTCCTGTAACAGCACCACCCCATGTATTGCCCATCCCAAGCATCTATACCACAACTCCAGCTGGCCATGGCAGGGCTCCCACAGTTTGCACACGTCGTTCGAGGTCCGGTTTCAGTTCGCAGAATATTAGTATGGCCGTTCCCCCCGTCGCCCAACGTCTTCGCTGCTTCTTCACACACGCGAGGATGCTTTCTCGACGCCATACCTCAACTACTCTATACCCCACGCTCAGTATTCAGCTACACCATGCCACACTAATGTACCTTCCAAAAATGACATATACCGACTGCTTCAGGTCAAGTGAGGTCCTCGCTTCTTTCGTGAGCTGTACTTGACGGTTTGATTGTGGCGCTGCGGCGGCCTGCATATCTAATGAAGGGGTTTTGTTCTACATTACATTGTCCGGCACGAGTTTGAAGAGAAACGGGGAAATTCGCGCGTAGTGTTCCTTTCAATTTGCGCGGACACATTTGAAGCTGCTAAACCAGAAGCCCTTTCTGAATGTGAATTTTCTTTGGTGTGATGTAGCTGACCTTAGTAGCATGACCCCGCGCCATCACCCTTGTGCAGGAAAACAAGGTTGTCAAGTCACTCAGGTCTCAGCCTGAGTCTCTCGTGGACCGAGACGACCGGTGATACGTTTGGCCAAAGGTTCTGACAGTTGCTTATGGTTCTCTCCTTTCATTGGTAAGACTATGGCTTGCATGGAGGTCACCCGATATTCAATATTCCACTCTCACTCAACTCTATTTGTAGTGACTAGTGGTGCTAGTTGTGTCATCAATGATGCCTAGGCTCGAAAATCAAAAACCGTGGTATCATTGATAGAAGACCTGCACTTGCTGCGCCATCTTAAGGGGCAGATCAAGGACGATGATGTTCCAGGATATGATATCTGACAAGTTCTGGCCGGTGCACCCGAAGAGTTTTCGATAGGGTGGTGTGGTAAGGGCTTGTATCTAATACGATCAACGGGCCAAGTTGCACAGATATTTCTGTGCTACAGTAAAACTCCGCTTAATTTTCTTCAGTTCAGTTGTTCATCATACTGTGGGCGACTGAGCGTGGCCTTTCTCGTCGCTATACCTGCGTTACGCTGACGCGATGCCAATACAAAGTGAGACTCGATAACTATCTTTTTATTGTTGGAAGAACAAGCACCTAGCCAGTCAACCACACACATCTTATCGATCCCATCTCTTGTCGAAGTTTCTCCCGTCATTTCTCTCGGGTGCATCACCTTACCTCTAAACACTCCTTGCCCTTTGAATATGTTTTATTGAGTTTTTGATCCTTCAGCTCGAGTATATTTGGGAGATTTCTCAGGTCCGATTCATACGTCTAGGTCGCTCGGTCACGACACTACCTGATTCGATCGCTTGCTTGGTCTGCTGACTCGTCCGCCGAGTCCATATTTATCCAGAGATGTTGGCCACCCAACATCATGCGTGTTAGCTCGAAGGAACATCTACCGGGCACGCTAGCAGCCCAAGGAAACTTAAGACCGAAAGGCTGGACCGCGCCAGGTGACACTGTCTCGTGCCACCATTCTGCACTATCATCATCTTCTCGGCGAAACCACTGGACCGTGAGATATACACTAAGTGAAGTAAGTGAAGACTTGATTGAGTATGTACTACACATGGGTAGTAAACTGGAACCCCTAAATATGAGCGTGTGAATTTGGCGGGAGGATGGCCGCAATCTATTAGTGTCTATTAGTGGGAGTTTCATTGGCGTGTCTGCCTCTCATCTCAATGCTCTCCCTCACGTTTCTTCTATCACCAACAATCAATGTGTGGTTACAATGATAATGCGATTGGGTCATAGGTGGCGTGGGCTGCGACTATGAGACTTTAGCTCAATAGCTAGTGCGATACTATCTCAGCGCGCAGCCGTCGCTGTTGACGGACAATCACCCATCATCCGTTACTTGTGGAAAGATGCTCCAGAGGAGCCGTCAAGGAAACAGCAAATGGTATAGCCCGAAACATATTGGTGATGAGTAACATATGGTCGGAATTCGCACGCGGACACCTGAAAACTCGAGCTATTACATACCAGGTATGAGGGTCAATGGTTTGATATTCTCATCAACCGGAAGATCTGAGAAGCAGTGTGCCGCTCTGGACAGAAGATCAGGTAAATATGTCGTATCATTATCCAGGGGCAAGGAACCGTCGTCTGTGCTGGCGAGAAGCAAAATTAGTTTTCTGGTCCTGTCCACCCGGCGCTAGCAGTAAGATAAAGGACTATTTACGTACACGTATCCTCAGTATTGCACGCTGGTGTCCCAAACATCATTGTATCATAAACACGGATGATTGCTCCATGATGAGATCGTAAAATGATGTACTAATATAACATGCACATAAATAGTACGTTTATCTCTACATTTCAGCGCTCATCTCTCACCAACAAATGGCAATATCCTAGTGGGAGACCTTCGCCTTAAAACACACCTTTAACACACTTATAAGGGTAGTCTCATCGATCCCCCAGCTGCCAAAGTGCTGATACCCTCGTCACCACACTCATTATGTCTCGAGAAGACGAGACTGTCTACGTTCAGGGCAAGACATATGGCCTGGACAACATTGTTCGACGACTACACGAGGAGCGGGCTGTAATATTGCGAAGGCTGAACTCAATTGAAGCGGCCACGAGTATCTTCCCACCCGAGACACTTTCCCTCATCTTCCAATTTGCTTGTCTTCCGAGCCTTTCCGCAAATCCAAAAGTTTCTCCTTTTGATGGGGCGGACGACACGACCGAGCCTAGAGAGTATACTGCTAGACTGTTTCATTTGAAACTGGCAGCCGTCTCATGGTTCTGGCGTCAAGTCGTGCACACTACTCCTCAACTGTGGTCGTTCATTCACCTGAAAACGAACGATGATCCTTCACTCTTGGGTTTCCATTTCAACAACTCGGGATCTCTCCCTCTTGACTTCACTCTCTCCGAGAACGCGGAACCAAACATGGACGATTACCTTCATACAGCTCTCTCCGAGCATTCTGTGCGGAGGAGCCTATTACGCATTCAAAGTCTCACATTATCCGCACCCCCGGGAGCTTGGCTATTCATTAGCCATTACCTAACGGGACTTGTCGAGTTGACTTTGGACTTTGCGCATAAAACGTCCTCCCGCCCAACCGCCTCAACAAACGTAATCGACCTAGCACTCACCAATCACCCACACCTCCGCCAGGTGAATCTTTATTCAGGCCATTATGCTAGGATCGAATTGCCATGGACTACGATCACAGCGCTCAACCTGCATGGAATAGCAGCCGACATGTGCGCGGGAACGGTTGTGCAGTGCCCCAACTTGACCGAGCTGGCTTTTGACGCTAAGCCATCCCAACAGCCTTATGACGGCTCATCGTTGTCGCATCCCGTAACCCTCCGAAATCTGCATACGCTCAAATGGGTCTACCACGCCGATCCATGGAGTCGAGCTGTTTTGGGATGTCTCGAGCTTCCTGCTCTCGAGACCCTCACCTGGGTTGAGATGTATATCGGGCCATATGACGAAGGAACAATATCCTTCCTCACTCGCTTACCGCCAACACTCTCATCCCTCATTCTCCTCAACTCTTCCCTCTGGTCCTCGGCAGAGCCTATTCTTCTAGATCTCCTCCCACCGCATGTCAACTTGGACAGTCTTCGATTGGTTTACCCCGATCCTGATTTTATCCTTCGTGTCATCCGCAAAATCGCACCGACCACGATTCGCGATTCGTTTCCCAAGCTCCAGAACTTGACAATCAAGGAGAGTAGGAACATTCTTGGTTTGAGTGAAGGTCTCGACCGTCCGGAATTTTCTAATGGAATATTGAAGATGCTAGAAGCGAGGCATAGGGTATACCCCCGACATCCGTTTCGAATAGAGTTTGTCTGGGTAGATTTTGGCTGGGAAATGGAAGATCAACGACGGTTTCAGGAGTTGTTGGATGCTGGAGCGCGTATACAGGTTATTGTTAGACCGAGTTACGAGGAGGATTAGGTTTTACTCTGTCAGAAAAAGCTACTGAATTTCAGCGTCAATCTATTTGTTCTTGTGTATTCAATGATGGACGCTTCGCGCCTCGATCCATAGCGTAGTGAGAAGTTTTCCTGTAATTGGAGTCTGCTTTCCCGTAAACTATTGTATTCCTGCAATGATTCTGTTGAGTGTGCATATGGTTGTGCTATTAATACAGTCTTGTGATGTTGATATTAGTGCTTGGCATTTTCATTATTAGATCACATCGGGGTTCCCTTGTTTCTATTATGAAATCCAAGTCTAGCGTGATATGATCGGTAAGAATGCTAAACGCTGACTATAGTCACTCCAGCCAGTCCACAACCACCGAGTCCTCAACCACTTCCAAGTCTACACCCTTTTTGACCATGCTCCTGATACCATCCTGAACCATCGACGTCCAATCAATGGTGAGATCCGAAACCTCTAGTAGGAAGGTGTCTCCTGCCGCCAAACGTTGTTCCAGCATCGGAAGTAATGGCTCGATATCAGAACAATCCAAAATGCGCTGCGAGCCTCCGGTGCCTTTACAACCTTGAAATGATAGTGCTTTCAAGTTGGGAGTACATTTCTCCGTGGTGTCCGGTTTGGGTGTAAGTATTGAGAAAATATTGACCAGGGCGTCGACTTGACATTGAATAAGGTCTATCTGTGTAGCGGAGGAACGTGGACAAAGAAGCACTGGAAGGTTGTCATGATCACAGAGATGGTCGATGGATGTGAGTCGTAGGGTAGTGAGGCTTGGGAGGAGCTGTTCGAAAAAGCGAGCTTCTTCCATGCATCTTCTTGTTGGAGGTGGGCGACCATCCACTATATGTAATATCTTCAGCGAAGGAGTGTGCACACAACCCAAGAGGGCCTTGGACCAGTTATCCTCGTTCGCGTGGTCCCAATATAGCTCCTCCAAGTGCTCGAATGTTACAGAGTTCCCAAACCATGATCGCATAGCCCGGATTTGCTCGGTATGTGGGTCCAGTGGTGTCACAAGATATAGTCTGGTGATTTTCCTGCATTTGAGAATGAGTTTGACGCACGTGTCAATGGGTAGGGAATCCAGATTCAAACTGGTGATGGAAAAGGGGACGTTGTACAAATGTCGCGTTGCACCAGGTGACTCGACGCCTCGGAGGCTGAGGTAGCGAAGGGAACGGCATTTGTTGAGATAGTATTCGCCATCTGGTTTTGGTTGGTCGTCAGACCACTGCAATACCAAGGTATCGATAGTTGACATTTTGTCAAGGTGGTTTAACCAAGGCGAGGATTGTGGTGTGTTGATTAGAATAAGTGATCGAATTCTTCCCATGTTCGCAATGAGACTAGGGTCAACAGTTTTGCGGTAGAGAACCTCGCGTGATTCCTTTTCACCAGCAGGAGGAAAAAGAAATACAAGGTGAAGGGGTAAATTCCTTGAATTTTGAAGATAAAGAAGCAGGACCTGCGATGGTCGCTTCTTGGTAAGGATACATTGAGGGACCGAGATCCATGTCCATAGTGAAGGTGTTGACCAAATTATCTCCCTCCATTGCTTAGATACTGCCCCCAGGCGTAGCGGGGAATGGTATTTCGTAAAAGCACTGGCAAGCTCATCTTCTGGCTAGCCTCGCATAATCAGCAGGCATGATTGTGGTCAATTATGGAAACTCACCTTCATTGTTTCAGAAGAGACAACGCGCGGTGGCGCAACAAGCTTGAAGATTGCGGACAACACTTCAGCAGGAAGTCTTCTCGTTGTTGAGAGAATAGTGTTGAGTGTCTTCGTCGAAGTGACACACTCTTCTCAGTGGCGTGAATTGACTGGTGCGAGGATCCATCCAAGCATCGGAGCTCCTCGAAGATAAATTTGATTTCATCAGAAGTAGAATGAAATGTCGGTAGAAAAGCGGAATTCATAGTGGTAGGAAGGGGGTAGGAAGGTGGGTTCAAAACTGCCCAACATATAAGTAGGAATATACGTAAGTTTGTTGTGGACAAATATATATCTATTTATATCCGCTTTGATCTCTCTGATTTCTTGCGCTTTCAGGGATCGGCACTCACAACTTACACTCAACCCAAGCAAGGACTACATATAAACACACATGGATCCACTTGCAGGCATGGACGACACATCGTCAGAGGACGAGACTGCTTCCCAAACAACTGAGGACGAATTGCCAGAAAACCAGCCTCAGCCAATTCCAGCCCCGGTCCCTCGTGCTCTTCCACAACAAGCACCTCAAGTCCGCGTCTCACGCGCACGACCACCAAACTATGAACTACGACATATTCTCCAGGGGCATACAAAGTCGATATCAGCTGTCAAGTTCAGTCCTGATGGCAAACTTCTCGCGTCCTGTGGTGTGCTCTCTTCAATTATCGAGTGCTGAGAACTTTATCTGATCCTACGCCTCGTCCCTACAGGTGCAGAGAAAGTCGTCAAGATATGGAATCCAGAAAACGGAGAGTTTATTCGTGATTTGAATGGACATACTCAAGGGCTCTCGGATATTGCTTGGTCGTCGGATAGCGCCTCTCTAGCATCAGCCTCGGATGACACTACCATTCGCATATGGAATATCGAACTGGTGCGCAGCTTCTTTCTTTGTCGAGCAGCTTTCTGATTGTTCAAGTTCTGATCTAGGGTCTAACGCAAAAAGTCTTGAAAGGCCACACAAAATGGGTCTTCTGCCTCAACTACAACACCTCTTCAAATTTACTCGTGTCGGGAGGTTGCGAGGGAGACGTGCGCATATGGAACGTTGCAAGAGGTACGCACCCCGTCACACTCTTCACTCAGGACATCAGATTCGACGAAGTCATTTTCATTCAGGAAAATGCATGAAGACACTACACGCTCACCTGGACTACGTCACTGCAGTCCACTTCAACCGCGACGCTTCGCTAATCGTCTCCTGCGCTCTCGATGGTCTCATGTAAACCCTCTCCCCACTCACCCAAAATCTTTCTCTATTCACCAACATTCCCTCAGACGTATCTGGAACACCACTGATGGACAATGCCTCAAAACACTAGCAGAAGGACATGATGCCATCTGGTACGTGTATCCCGTTTCCATACGCCCCACTCTACCCCATATTCAACACCTCCACCCCCCCTCCTTCCAGTCAACAAGTCCAATTCTCCCCAAACTCCAAATACATCCTCTCCACAGCACACGACAGCGCGATCCGTCTCTGGGACTATCAGACCACGCGATGCCTCAAAACTTATACAGGACATACTAACAACAAGTACTGCATCTCTGCATGCTTCAGCGTCACGGGTGGGAAATGGATTGTGGCGGGCAGTGAGGATCACAAGACATATATCTGGGATTTGCAGACGAGGGAGATTATGCAGGTGTTGGAGGGGCATACGGGTGAGTGTGTACCGCTTGTTGTTGCTGGTTAATGGGGTGGTGTCTGATATGTATGTGATGTGTCTAGATGTCGTCGTCGCTGTCACTGTGAGTCGTGCATTGTTCTTGCACTTTATGATTTACGGACTCACGTTCAATCTAGACACATCCCATCGAAAACATGATTGCCACTGGGTCCATCGATTCCGATCTCTCAATCCGCCTCTGGTACGACCGGGGCGCCGGTGCTTGATCCAATCTCAGCCTTGCTAAAAACAAAGGTGCTACGACGCCTATCATGTATTCTTTGCATTGATCTTGACCGCTGTCCTTCTTGTCTGTCCCATATACCATTTGTATTACTAGCCTTCCACTCTGTACCTGTACCCGCACTCTAGTGATGTACGGCGTTTCTTGTAAAGCACTCTCCATAGCAAGTATATAGAATTACAAAGAAAAAAGAGCAACCAATCCAAAACAATGCGCATCCGTAACTAAGTCCATATCTTACTTGATATCCAAGTTTCCAAACCAAAAAAAATCTCTACATCCCAATTTGCCTACTTGAGCGGCTCAGCCGTTCTCAGATCTACAACAAAAATAAAACTCACATTAACCCAAATCAAGTGAAAACAAAATACTCACGTTTCGCAACCTCCTTATCTGCCTCTGTCAACCCCGAATCGTGCGCCTCCAAGAACGCATCAACCTCATCCAAAACCTCGTCATCGTCATCCCCCTCCTCACCATCCTCATCCTCATCCTCATCATCCTCATCATCCTCGTCCTCCTCATCGTCCTCTGCATCATCAATAGCAAACGGTGTCCGCTCCATAACTGCCGCATTAGCCTTCGCCACAGCCTGTAGCATCGCTAAACTCTTCGCCTCCTCTCGTGCATCCGCGCCTGGTGTAGGCGGAACCTGTGTACCACCTTGAGCGCTCAAAGCATCCTTGTCAGAAGAGGAAGAAGTAATCGTGACAGTGGGTTTGCTAGCGAGGTTGTTATTGGACGAAGATGATGAAGCGACTGCAGTCGACGATGACGTGGCAGTGGTGGTAGTGGCTGCAGTACCCAGTGTCGTGCTCGTATCGCTCGATTTGAGACTTGACTTGGACACGGACTTGCGCATCGAAGGCGTAAGTAACGATTCGCGTGCCTTCGGTTCTTCGAGTTTGGTATACCGTCCAATAGAGGGTTTATGGATGACCTAGGAGTTAAAAAAGCAACATTAACGGCAAAGAACGTAGGACAAGGGAGTTATAGACACGTACCTGATGTTTCCCAATAGTCTTTCCAAACTCATCTGTAAACATGTTAAACATCTTCTTATTGTTATCCGTCGCAATGGACGACCACAAGTCGCCCAAGAATCCGCCCGCACCACCCACACCGGCGCCAACACCACCGATACCACTTCCGGGCATGGGGAGTTCGAGATCGGGCAAGGGTTCGAGCTTGAACGACGCCGATAGATCAGTCTCGAAGAACGATTCGAGAACTTCGTCGGCGAGGACCACCATGCGGAATCTAAGTTCATAGTGTGAGGCGCGAGTGATATATGGTAGAACGTAGAGGACGTACGTGGCAAGATTGAGATAAGGTTGATTGGATTCAATAGGAGGCGGGGACTGGGGTTCCTCTTCCTCATCCTTTGGCTCAGGCCGAGGAAGAAGCGCATCGCCGTACTCGAATGCGTTGGTCATGAACCTGCTCACGGCACCGAGATACGCGTCGCCGATCTCATAACGGAAGATAAACTATGAGCAGTATTAGACATCAAACGCAGGGGGGAAAAGGAAGAAACAAACCAAAAACGTCTCGGACAATGTCAACACTTCGTCCTTCGTCAAATACCCATCCTTGTTTTTATCATGCAAGTTAAAAAACCACTCGATATTCTCCATCAAATCATTAAACATCACCCCATCCAACCCCGACACTAAATCCTATAACACACCTCCATCAGATGCACATCCACACACACAAAAAGGGAAACGTACCTGGAACGACAAAGCGCCCCGACACCCAACATCCCAGAAATAAAACAACCGATCAATAAACTCATGCTCCGCCACTTCCCTATCTATCCTCTCCTTAAACGGCCCATTCCTCACAATCCTCTCATCCCTCGCCCACGTCGCCACCTCACTCAAAAACTGCCTAAACGTCTTCAACCCAACCCTCGTCTCCGGCTTCTCCTCCCCTACCGAACCATCCGCGGTCGATACCAAACTCGGTTCCTTCACCACCGCAGCCACCGCCTGCGGCGGCGGCGGAGCAACACACATAGCCTTGTACAAAGCATCATACACCAACCCCGCTTGCTCTTTATCGAATCGTCCTAGGGATCTGAGGTTGCGAATCGCGGAACGTTTGGAGAAGGATTCGATGGAGTGGATGATTTCACTGCGGTAGCGTTTGCGTTCTTGTTGGATTGTTTCGTCGGTTATGATTGAGAATTCGCGGAAGGAGATGAGTAGGAGTTCTTGGAAGCGGGTTATTGCGCGGGCGCGGGGGTCAGAGGATGTTGGGTGTGCGGAAGTGCCAAGGGAGGCAAAGTAGTCGCGCATTAGGCTATACATAGGTGGGGAGCGTAGCACATTAGTTCGTGTGTTCTTGGGTGGGAAGGGTCAAAACGTACTTGAGGAATCCACCATCGTCTTGAATTTGAAGGAGTTGTTCACCGTTGATTTTGAGGATGGCTGTATGAACGATGTCAATCGCTATACACTCTTTGCGGTGATGGGCAATACAGACCTAGACTTGATAAAATTTCAGTAAACCATAAATTCCATAAACTTTGAAGAATTGCATACCCCACTTGGAACAGGACCTTTGGACCCATGCAGAAGAAACAATCTACGATGCGGAAAGCAAAGACCATCGGCATGCTGTTGATGAACCTATACAAAGACACATTCAACATGATTTCCGGGCGCGTTTCAAGAAGTTGACAACTCACAGACTTAGGAACCAGGGAAGAGAAGCAACAGAAAGCTGGACATCGACAGTCTGGAAATGTTCATGTATCATGGGTAAACATCTTTGCACTAGAGCTTCAAACACGCGTTGGTCTAATAGGGTGCCGTGCATAGACGGGCTGTCACGACTTGAGTATTACGCACGGATGAAATGAATGATACGCACGCGTAGTAGCCTGGTAAAAGCCGATCACAGAGGACTTCAAGAAGCCAGAAGGCCTGTTCTTCTGACATATATCTATTGCCAGCTCAACAAATATCCACCACAGTAAGAGCACCGCAACATACATAAGAATAGCCGCCGCGAGTATATTCATAGCCTACCGGCCCCAATCAATCTTCCATCACAACCGCACTCCCACAGAACGCGAAATACGCACCTGGCAGTATCCTAGCTCTGGATTCTTAAAAGAGTATGCCTGCAGTACTCGCCGAAGCGCGGAGATACCCTCCTCAGACTGGTACCCTGCATACTCAGGCAAACTTCTATGCAAATCCTTCTCGATATCTTCCGTGCTGGTACTCGTTCGTCCTTTGTGCTCTTCTAAAAGTCGGTCGTAATAGCCCGGGTTCGCATAGCGGAGGTATATAGATCCGGAGAGGGTTTCCCACATTTCGCCTCGGAGGCGGTTGGGCAGGCCAACCTGAACTAGACGCGTGCACTGGGGATATCGTAGGAGGGTTAAATTTCGGCCGTGTGCTAGTTTTATTCAGCATAGTCAGCTCTGTATTCGAGTACTAAAGGAAGAGCGACGCACCTTTGAGATAGGTTGTCCATAGTTTCAGTTTTGACGTTTCGCGAAGTCTGATAGGCGATGTAAGAATAATGATATTTAGGAGAAAGGGCAGAAGTACACCGCACTTTTTGGGATCACCAGGGAATTTGAACTTGAGGCCTAAGCCTCCATGATATGGTATTTCTGCACTGGCATCTTTCTCCGGAGTGGCAGCAGTGGTATCCTCCCCATCAGCAACGGCAGGCTCAGCAATAAGACTCTCGGAAAAACAAGTCTTGATGAACCCCTTGACAGCTTTCATCTGACCTTTCTGCAGTTCGATCTTGAGCGCATCTCGTAGGAGACTGCAAAATAGGTCTGCTGTTGGTCTGAGCGATGTGAGCTGTACGATCTAACAGGGTAGCATGAGGTCAACAAGGATAGGAGGCTGTTGTCACGGTGACGACATACGATCTTCATGCCGTGCCATGTTAGGAGGCTTAGAGCATAGATGCCAGCGCGTGCATTGAGGCGCTCGACTCTACGGATAGTCGAGAGGGGGATTGTGAAGCGGACAGACTTGCGGTCGAGAGACGCGAATGCAAGGTACGGCGCGATGATATACAGCTTTCCTGCCTGTATTTCAAGTTAAATCATAGGCCACAGACGCGCTGGCGTAGACGTACATATGAATCCTCGACGCCCTGTTCCCCGAGACTGAGGACGGCGTTTATCTCCATTTTCTCGACATCGTTGTGTGGATCCTGGGAAGGGGAGGCAGTGAGGGTGGTAGATGGTGGTATAGAGAAGAAGAAGAGAGTGAGGTTGTCCTTTGTTGGCTCCTTGAAGTTGCGGAGGGCAGTGGATATCGTCGCCATGGGTGGCCAGGAAGAAAGGAGATTCCCCTTGCCTTATTAGGCATATACACCTCTTATCACTTCATGTCCAACCGCCACTTCCCGCCCCTTTACAAGTCCTCAGGCGACAATAAAATAGACAATCTCGCTTTCTTTCACATCCTCGAGCGTCTCAAGGTAATCGTATTACTACAGGCTCTGTACCTCTTCTGACCGTAATCAGACACAAAAGCGCACAGGCTGGGTGAATAACAACGTTCGTCTCTCTTGTCCTCACGCACGCACCTGGCTGAACACAACTAGTAGATCCCAGATGCAGAAAGGTTTATCTGCTCTATTTCGCCTCAAATCCTTGATCAATGGTGTGCAGTATCTCTGACCACATGTACCGCATGGCTGTCCTTGCAATGTGCACCTCTGACACCTCTCTCGACATCCCAAAATGTGTCATGATGTGCATCGTACATGACCTTGCAGAAGCACAGGGTGGGTACCTTTCCCCGCACGCGATGTCGATCTCATCTCGGTGCTCGTAGTCGGTGACATCGCCCCTCGAGAAGGTATTCCCAAAGAAGTTAAACAACGTCTCGAAGCAGAAGCGATGCACAATTTTGTGCACGATATGCTACACAATTCGCCTGCTGCCCAGAGGATAGAAGCACTGTGGCATGTGGGTATGTTTCCCTCCCATCTATGCCCCCTCACTCAACTATCTCATGATAGCAATATGAAGAAGGTCAAACGCCTGAGGCAAAGTTCGTTAAAGGTCTGTTCACAACACATCGTACACCAGCTCCTATTCATGATATCAGACCTCGATCGCTTCGAAATGGCCTCTCAAGGTATGTAACTCATCAACCCTTCCCCCCCTTACTTATCCTTCCCTACTCGGATCCAGCCCTCGAATACGAAAAACGCCATAACATGTCCCTCCAACCCTTCTTCGACAGCAGCATTCCCAAGATCAACCACCCCGAAGTTCAATCCTGGGGTTCCGACCTCCTTGCCGAACGCAGCCGTCTCCAACACCCACACTCGGATTCAACCCCTGCAGCAAATAAATAGAAGACAAGATGCAATACACTCTGATTTTTGCGCTACTACTAGGATCCAATTAGTACAATCGCACAACTTTCCAGGCTGCACCATGTACTTACGCCGCTACTTGGCACCTCCAACACCAAACTTATCACACATTCCCCGATCCTCCCGGTCCTGTAATCCCAAGAGCGATTTGGAACGTGTTAATCTTGGAAATATTGCGGAAAGAGCGTGGCGGTCCTCTACGCTGGGTCCATCGCACAACTACCTGATATGAGTGTATACGGCAAGAGGTGATGCAACTAGTGCACGGCCGCAGTGCGTATGGAGCCCTAGACTGTCCGGCAGTATCAGATTTGGTTTAGGATTGAAGCAAACTTGGGGATATGGTAAACTTATATTATTGGAAGGCAATGGACCTTCGACAATGGAGTCGAAAGGTTTTCGTAACTCAAATGCCGACAAACGGCGCATCCACAAGTGGATCCCATCGATTGTTGTTCTAAATTGGCCCACTCTCGTACACTGATTCTCATCTTATGCAACGACCACTCTGTGGTGACCCCGCTGAATTCCTACTTCCAGACTCCACATCTCGCAGTTTCAGACGAACACTCTCCACAGGATATACTTGGGGCGGCGTCGAGAATACGATATAAACCCCCTCAGCCATCTGCTGCAATACCAACAGTTCCCTTCCAAACCCAAGCAAACCACTATTGCCAATCTTACTATGCGCTTCACTGCTATTGCTGTCACTGCTCTCACCTTTTTGATCTCCCAAACCGCGGCCTCGCCTGAGCCCCAAGACCAAAAGATCATACCATGTATGTATCATGTCCCCGTTCACGATGAATAGCTAACCAACAGAAATGAACTTTGATAGGCGGCCCGAATGACGTAAGAGAATGTTTTGCTTGCACTTCATGTCCTTGAACAAAACTAACACTACTACTTGCGTCATAATAACAACAGCCGCCTTGTAAGAGCGCTCTCTATACCGTTGTATACCATTGGGCTCTTCACTAATGTTCTCAACCAGGTCCCATCGGTTACCGTTGCTGCAAGCCCAATAACAAGCCTGCGTTGTGAGTCCTCGAAGCACATTATAGTAATTGACCATGGCTCATGTCTATCCGACTGTCTTTTTATAAATTGTTGTTTTTGTAGTTGTTATAATGCTGGAGTCTGTATTCCCTAGATTGAGTAGGTCCGTTGTACATATATGTAGTATTTCGGCGTTCGTGAAACTCTGTGATCTGTGTAATAACCATAACTACTTTGACCACACCTGATTGGAGTGGTCGCTACTTAAGGACTTATGCGGGTGACATGCGGACGAACCATGCAAGGGACGCTTGGACGATTAGTTTTTCATGACACTAGTAGATATATTTCGATTGATAGTCTACAATCACAAATTTGTACTACATCCTTACATATTTCGATAACGCTAGAGTCCTTAATCTAAACTACATCACTGATTCGATTCAACAAGTGGTGGTAGATACTAGAAAAAGCCTGGTCAGAGCGTCCGAGATCATCTTGCAACTCCAAGAGTTTATTATCCCCGAAAATTGGCACCAGAAAGTGGGCAGGTATAACCGCCTCAACGTCAAGTGTAGGAGACTCCGCAGCCTCAGCTTCGAACATGTCCCTTTGGGTATCAAAATACGTCCACCACTTGCCATAGCCTATAATGCAACCAAGTACCGTCAGATTTTTGTCCGAGGCAAATGCATGGCGAGCCTGGCTAAGGGCTTGTGCAAGGCTCTGACCAAGGTCCGTATGTGAGGCATTAGTTTTTGGGCGCAAAAGAGGGCGTTTAATCTCTACAATGAGGATTAACTGCGTACGCAGTAACTTCGTACTACCCTCCTTGTAACAATGAACAACTTGGGTAAAGTCGGGGACCCGTGTCGAGCGGATGCTACCATAATGAAGAAACTTATTACGGGCGATTCCATCGAGTTTACGGCAGGTATTCGGTGGAGCAGCCAAATAAGAAATTTCTGGACTCCCGGGACAGGGAGGAGTCGCATCTAGAGGTGTTGATTGTTCAAGATTTGACTCTCCCGAGACGCGTAAACCTCACATGCTATGATCGTGGCTGACCCATCGGTTGCCTGCGCTTCATCCAAAGTCTGAGCCTCCTGGATGAGGTGCGATGTAAGGGTAGTCGTATCCAAGTTATAGTCCCTTGATAAAGCTGAAGTGGCATAAGTTTTGTCAGTATCCACAAGTCAAAGGACTTGGGCGACAAATGCACATTCCATGTTGTTCCCAGTCTCTACCTCCGTAGTTATGTCGTTCTCATGATCGGAGTCATGTTGT
>QFDT01003299.1:0-62239 GCA_003315915.1 Macrolepiota dolichaula | reverse complement strand
GTTTCCATCGGGTGTAACGAGAAAGACGGTGTAACCTCTGAATGCAAGAAGTGAAATGGGGTGTAGAACTGTTTTGGCGCCTGAGAAGATCATGATGATGTCCTTCTCCAATCCGTCGTTATTTATTGGGTCGTCTATTGCAGAAATTAAGAAGTCCACTGCGGTATATAGACACCAAGGTTAGGAGCGCGATTATGACCCAAATTCTGAACGCACCTGTTAAAACCCTTGCGAGAGAATGCCCGTCATATTCTTGCATCAATGAACAATCTGTAAGGCTTATACCCATGGATGACATCGTAGAGTGTAGAGGAATAGTATCGGGCCCTGAAGCCCTTGCATTGACCCCATCCCAATATGCCTTGAAACTTGTAACAACACCGAGATCGCTGGCAAACGATCTAATGCTCTTCAATAAATCCCATGGTGGGATATGATATGTTGTTGGTGATGAACAGGTCTCTTGGGCAACCCTTCAGGTCAATGGAGTATGTTGTTCGGAATATCCTAGCTTACCTAGGTCCCAAAACACCTTGATCTTGGGTGGAACCATCTTTTGGTTGGGGGAATAGATAGTGGCCAGTACTGTTCTCCCATGCGATTGCTGCGCGGACGGTAATTGCGATCAAATGATCGTGTGGAAAGTGTGAGCGCCGAGGCGTCAAATTTGAAATTTGAAGAGCATTCGATTTTTTCTGTGGTGATAGGTATAGGGTCACGCAAGTTTTGTTTCGCTTGAGAACAGGCACCGAAGGATTGACCCCCCAGGAATCAAAATTCGTGCTTTCGGGATCATGCCCACCCATACGATATCGTCCATTGTTCAAATCATTCAGTGTGAGAATACTTCAACGGGTGATCTATTACCGTGTTTTTTTATCCAGAGTGACAGGGGGGAACTGACTTGAGAGAGTGCTAATAAAAGAGAACATAGGTACACTGGGTGAATGATGAATATTGATGAATGATTAATGACCCTTGAACAATCCAGATCCTGTATGACGTCACCCAAGTTTTTACCAAATCCGATGTGGGCCCAATGGCGGTATCAAGTATATGGACGCTTTCAGGGTTGATAAATAACATAGCGAGACCTGCAGTTGACCCATACACTCTACGCACATATCAATGGTTCTTTTTATTCATTGATATCCATACGATCCCCATAAATCCTGCTTATCATAAAACAGAACACTCGCGCTCGCATGCCCGCAAGCACATTTCCTCTACGGTGGCTTTTTCCGCATGCCACCTTAGAATGATATGTCACACGGGGATACTACCGCCGAGAGGCGTTATCTAGGTTCACACCCACCGTAGCAGCACGCAGTTGGGGAAATATAGTAGCCCAACAGCACCTAGGCCCCCTTTGAACAATCTCTAGACTTTCTATCTATACTTCAGACCCCAGACTTTCGCGCTCGCTCGGGCTCACTGTTCCTGGAACCGAAGCTGGTCTTTTCCCCCCTCCATATAGACCACCTCTGTAGAGATCTTTCCCACCAGTCATGTCAGATTTCTCCGTCACGGGAGTTAAAAAAGTTTAGCGAATCTCAAAGATATTTTCTATAGAAACTGGGGCCCCGATAACGAGGACTAAAAATGCTGTAGATACCACATTTTACAGGACCGTCGTTTTGCGCCGTATTGAACGGAACCGGGCGCGCCATCAATCACTTGTGAGAAATCCCGTCACACAGGGGTTCGCGTTGACGGTTCGGCGGATGATAACATGTTTGACATGATGACGGCCTCCATGGACAATGATATTGCCGATGATATGTTTTTCTGGCCGGAACTGACTCGCCGTACACAACTAGGGTCTATTGATTTTATGTAGAACATTTGATGTAAGTGAAGATTTTATGGTACAGGACGCCACCCCACCCCTCGGACATGATAATTATGAATAATTATGATTACGGTAAGATCAAGTATTAGATACAGAACGGAGTACAACCGCTCGGCCATTTGGATGATTGTGAACGAATACGAGTCAGAACAAACAACGATCACTAGAATCCCGGAGGCGCCAGCTCAGTTCCGATACCCAGTATTTGAACAAAAGGACTTACGAAATCCCACAGTGTCCCGAAGCAGGGTATCCCAGCTTCTTTACATCCTTGCATTATTTCTGAATTGCCAGTATAGTTTGAGGTGATGAACACCACTTTAAAAATATCACAAAATCAGTTGGATGCGATGGCCCGTCTACACTCTTGACTCACCCTCGGCATTCCACGTTTGGTACGCCTCTTTGAGGAGCTTCATCGAATCAGGTCTCCCACCGCGCGCTTTAGTGTCCCAGAGGCACAGACGTTCGGGTTCGATATGTTTTTGGATGAGACCTGAGATGGTGGGACCGAACGTCTTTTCTTGATCTGACCCTGTGAATCGCGAACACAAGTCAATAACAGAACGGGGTTAGACTATTGTCATCGTACCGATCCAGATAAGGTACCTGAATTTAATCGTCATTTAAACAAATCCCTCTACAAGTTTAGAACAGTACACACCAGTCGGGTGATTGAAGACAGGTCGATAAGGCTGCGCCAATGCCGGTTCCGGTACAGATGCGGATACCCCGTTTATAGAGGGTTGATGTGTTTGACACACCTGCAAACTGATAAAACAGCAAGTGGTAAGAATGATGCTCTTGAAAGACTAAAGGATATAAGGCTCGGCGGCAGGAAATCCCTTCACCGAGCTGATATTCTGAAATACAACTTACCTTCAATTCTCTCGTCCAGAGGGCCTTTGGGGGATTCGCAACCAAGCTTTTGGTGAAGTCGCCTTTTGGAGAACACCATTGTTAGATCTCGAAAGTGCATACTTACGAGAGAAACGGAATACCTTGGACGCCAGCAATCATGTAATGACAATCAGCATGTGTTCCCTCACTAACAATACCGAAGAGGTGGTATTCCCATATCGGGGACAGGCTAATACGTCCAAGGAGGCCCTGCTGCATTCCACGCTTGAACCGAATAATGGCGACCTTAGAAGAGGGCTTGACGGCGTTTACTCGTTAGTCGCGCGGGAACTCCATAGCCACAGGAACAACAACTCACCAGTTCGATCTCCACGGGCACTTTTCGGACGAAGAACCATGGCAGCGCAACACTGTGCCATACCTGGGTCAGGGTTTTTTCCAGTCTCTAGAAATAGTGTCTCGACTCACAACACAGTCATCCCCATGGTGTACCAAAAATCTTGTTGTTTGATGACATGAACCCCGCTGAGGTTCCAGGATTTTGTTTCTGGAACATAAAGGTCTCCGAGGATAACGAATGCCCCTATTTTCAGAATATCAGATCGGCCCAGAAGCCCCTGGACGAGCCTACTTACATGTGCAAACTAGTGCCAACCAGCCAATGAACCGATGATGACGTTCAAAGACGCTGAAATGAAGAATCTGAATCGCCATCCTCTCTGCTAAAACGCCGTGCCATGTGCTTACTTGTGATGTGTGTTTCGGACCCATGGTATGGCCGCCACAGCACTGATAATAAGTGCGACGAGAGTTGTCATTCCGAAAGCCAGGAGTGCGGGATGCATCACATCGATTTTCTTGAAAGTATTGACAACCTTGAACATGAGCCATCCGATGGCAGAGAGTGCACAGCCGCTGTGGATGCCACCAAGGTGTTGGAGAGCGGAAGTGCATCCCAAGCGGAACCACAAAGGAGTCCACTATTAGCCAATGCTGTCAGCTCTTTTGCGGAGGGGTCGAGAGTAGAATGTAACGTACTTTGGCAAAGCAGGCATTGATGAAGAGATACAGCAAGCGTCCGAACGCTTCATTGCGCATCAGAATAGCAAAGTTCAGGTTTGCGACCGCAATGCTTCCAGCATATTGTACGGCATAAGGGAAATGCCCAGAAGCTGCCAGTCCAAGCCCGATCATGTTCAACCCAAATGTGAAGACAAAGAACTTTCTATAGACCAGATTCCATTTCCGCTTTGATAGAAATGATCAACTCTCGTACCTGTAGGTATTGAACCACAAGCGCCAACGAATCCATTTCGAAACCTTTTTGGAAGGCTTTGACGCTGGTTTGGGTTTGGCAAGTTCTACCTCAAGTTTCGTCTCTTTTGCTTCCTTTCGAAGGACCGGACTTGGTCCATATTGAGCAGACAGTGTCTGTGAGGATGGGGTATTGGGCAGGGAGAATTTGTCGGATACCGTCCGTGATGACCAGGGTTCATGGTCCCCCTTCTCTGCATCAACGGTGAGGTTCAGGGTGTGCTCTTGAGACATTACGGACACAGAGGAAACCGTGCAGTCGCAGAGATAGGATTGAAAGGGAGGGTAGCAATGGGAAAAAAAGGACGTGAAACCATCGCTCTTAAGTACCTTTCGTACTAAACGCAGAAGCTGTTCAATTGGCGATATGCGCGTAACCCACAGATTTAGCGCAGTAGGATCTCATGTGTGTGTGTGTCCGCGCAGTAGACGGGTTAGTGTGAGCGGTGCATGAGTCTCCGGCATCGGGTCGGGTCTCTGGAACGCATCAGGACCGAGAACCAGGGGTTACACCTTGACAGGATTCTAAAATCGCATCGTCAGGCATATTCAAAGGGGAAAAAGAAAAGATCTTTAGATAGCCATCGCCGTCAGATGCATTGCTGGGGGTGAGCGCCGAAAATCACCACACGGTGGGAGCTATTTTCATCACAAGCCTAGGCAGTGTTCCACCAGCGTTCGACCACACTGTACTTTCTATATGTTTCGGCATCTCCATAACAGTGGCCTCTATGTGGTCGGGGGGATTTGCCTGCGAGCTCCTAATACCATGGAAGGGAGATTGCGATACTCCGGGAGATCATCCAACGAATCTAAATCCATCGTCAACCATCAGAATCAAAGGTTTAATCAAATCCGCTCTGGTACGGTGTTGAAAGCTCACAGTACATAGATAATGATTCATGCGTGCCGCTGTCCGAGTCATCAAGTTCTGCAGACTCCGGAGCGTGTCATTTGTGCGCGGGTAGTACGGGTACAGGTATAGATAGAGACAGTAGCAATATATCCTTGTGTCTGGACCTGAATGCGCTGTCCGCAGTCCCATTCGTCCAAGGTGTTGTGTTCCGTCAGCTGGATTAGGTGTACGTCGGCCGTGATGACGAGGTCTGGGCAGAGCTTTCGCTTAAAAATATGAGACGTCCCGGAAGTATGTGGATGGGTTGACAACTTGTAACATTGCAACATCGCTAGGGGGGGGGTGGACGCTCGAATTATTTTTGGTTTGGATGTTCATGCCGGGCTGGATTTCGGTTTCCCCAAGGACCGAGGTTGGCCACCATGTGCTTTTATTCTATCGTATTTACTGACGAGAGATGACATGGGAGAATATCAAAGTTGGGATTAGGATTGGAACCCAAGGTACATACTACACGACCTGCATCGAGACAGGGGATCAGCTCATCATACATGATAAATAGGAGAGTACATAAATAACAATGTCGAGTAAACCAAAAACATAAGCGTAACCTGTTCACCCCGCTTCTGCAAATTCACGCAGTTCTGTGAGATGCCGAGACACCTCTTCTTTGAACATCGCAATTTCGTGGCTGTTCTTGATTATGGCGCGTACAGTTTCCTCTTTCAGCCTTGAAACCTTGTCAATTTGTTCCCGATAACTGCCGGGGAAAATTCATCAATGACAACCCGATGAGGTCGCGTTTTGACAAAAGTAGATTCCGCACCTAAACTCCAAAGTTTGTAGCCGCGATTTCACCCCTGTTCCGTTTGCGATTGCCGCTGCTTTAGCTTGGGCGATGTTGCGTTCCAGACTTTCGATATCTGAGGCTGCTATAGATGCATCCTGCTGAGCAGCCTGATAAAGCGAAATCAAGACGTGAAACAAAGGTGAGGTATAAAGAGAGTGAAAACAAAACTTACGTCACGTAGTTCCTCGGCTTGTTCAGTCACCACCCAAACTTTCTTGTCCAACTCCGCAATCTCCTCCTCTAGATTCTCGCGCTCGTGAATAATCTGATCAAGTTCATCTTCCACCTTTATCCTTTCACTCTCCAAGTCTGCACGCTCCACACGCCTATCTTCGGCAATCGCGCTCAGCGTCGGCTTAATGACCTTCCGGATATCTGCCCCTTGTAGAAGGCCTTGCGGCGCTGATGCCGCTGGGTTGAGTTCTAGAGATAGATCAACATTCTTCCGGGGTGGTGGCAATGTCGGATAGAGCTCAAGAGAGACCAGCAAATGCGTGTATTTTTCAAGTATTTCTTCAGTCACAGATGTTTGTTTTGATACATCGACCTCGAGTTTCATGACATGTCGATGTGTGTCCTGTTTGCGTATTCGGAGTTCTTCAATGCTCTTCGACAGTTGTTCATGATCGCTATTCATTTTAGCGACCTCCTCTTGGGTCAAATTCTGTTCCTGAACAACGTTTGTTAGGTGTTGAAGAGTGCCCCTTAGAATTTCAAGTTTCGTCCCTGAACAATTTTATGAGCAAGGTTCCTGACTTGTGCCGGAAATCTCGGGGTACCTAATGAGATGAGCTGTTCCTTCTCGGACGCAATGTCTTTTTTGAATTTCTCCTTTCGTGTTTCGTATCGTTTGAGAATAGCCAGGAATTTATCACGATCTCTGACAAGAGTTGTGTTTGCCCGTTGGAGTTCAACAATCGGGGGCTGAAAGATGGATGAGACCGCCAAATCCACTCCGAACGATACACACATACGTCTGATGATTTCAGCTTCTTCAATTCCTTTTGGGCTGCTTGAAGCATGTGTCGTTTCTCCTGTAGGTCATTTTCGACTTTCTCATTCTTCTTGGCTATTGCGTATTAATTACTCATCCCATCGACAAAAAGAGAAACCCACCATAACGCAATTCTAAATCCTCGTTGGCCTGCACAAACTCATCAAAACCATCCAACCATAACTCATATGCATATTCATAATACTGGAATGCAAAGGCTTGGTGGTCCACTGGATCGTCAAACTCGTCGGGTATACGTGAGGTATCCTGAAGCGTTGGGTGTCCACTGGCGAAGTATTCGTCGCGTAGCTAAATGCTGGGCGTGAATCAAGCCTTTATATTAACCGTAACTTGTGTACCAACCTTGCACATGTCCACTAGCCAATGTAGAACGCCTAACAAGGGTGGCCATGAATGCATGCTCGCCGGTGCCGCAAGCCACTTGTTGTCCAGATTATGTGCGTAGGGGTATCGTAGGGCCTTTAAGGCAGGCGCAAAGTCGTCCTCAAAGCGCCCGGATGAGAATGAGAATGCTGGGTCGAGATTGAGGACGAGGAACTCAAAGATTGCGCGGTATTCTTTCCCTTGAATGTTGCTTAACGTTGATGGGGCAATCTCAAAGCCCGCACTTTGGAGAAACTGAAATATTTCTGAGCGCATTTTGCTTTGATACGGCTTGTCGCGAAGAGGTCGAGGGTCTTTGAAGGATTGACCGACCGGCTGTTGAACTTGACCCCCTCCACCCCATACTGAAGTTCTACGTGTACTGCTGTCGACCGTATCTGATGTCAGCGACCATCATGCAGCGGTGGAATGGAGAAAGACATACCTATGTAGAGGCGTTCGCCCATGGTTTGGTTTTGACACGCTCGCAAGTAAGGGATTGTTTTGTGACCGCATGACCGAAGGTCTAGAGACAGATCCAGGTACGTTCAGTGTTAATGATGCATTGGGAGCGCGTAGCGCAGCTCCAGCAAGGGACATCCGAGGATTGGTCGTCGGCTTCTTGATAGTGGACGGGACCGGAATATTTGACCGAATGCCATAGGGGTCACCCGCAGGTGGCATTACTGAGCGCCGTCTAGAGTCCATTGCGTATGTGGTCAGCAATCTATATGACCAGAGCGCGACGCGATTGCTGAATATTGGAGTTAATCAAGGACAGAACCAACAGAATTGGGCGTTCAGACGATCTCGTGACTGATGTTGTTGCTCACGTGCTACAGGGTCCCGCACGGTCCGGGAGTCAATAATACATATATCGATCCGGGACCGACGTCATGTCCGTGTCCCTTTCATCTCACATCTAATCCCTTTATCTCAATCCCTTAAACAATGGAGAATCGGTATATCACCCGCGACCTCTTCGGCGGCGCCATCACCGCTAAAACGCCTTCATTCCTCGTTGATGCGTCGTGAGCCATTCTCTTGCGGTTAGATAACCAAGTTCATGACTCAACAATCCGCTAGCGACCTTCGCCAAATTCCAGACAACCAGGAGGTGTTCCTCTACCCACACAACAGTGCCAGCATCATCGTGGAAGTGCTGCAATCCGTGGATGAAACGGACAATTCGAAGGCAATCAAGTCCGCCGCTGCCTGACTCTGGTATTTCTAGGCCCGAGCTAACTCAATCTGCAGGTTCCACTTTGACTCGTTAGCACATGATAACTCTGCTCAAAAGTCAGAGGTCCAGGAGATTAGCGTCATACCAAATGATAGAGGAGACGCAACGCCATCCGCGGTTGTCCTTCACGGTATTCAACACGTGAAGAAATTTAACCACCAAGAAGTCGACGTAGTACATATTCTGATGGCGGTGTACCGGGTGAAACACAAGAACATAGATCTTGTCGTGACACTCAACGTACCTGTAAAATTGGAGGGTGGAGGAGGGGTTACTGAGGCAGATACTGACAAAGTGACTAAGGATTTCAACGAATTGGTTACCTCGTTGAAGATTGTGGACTTCGGACTCTTTGCTTAATTGCTCAGGACTGACTTGCGGGAATATCTGTACGATCTAGGAGGCCATTACGATGAATACATTACTTCAACATTCTTGTATTGTATAGAGGAGGGATGAAAAATGTAAAGCTGCTAAAGTTACAAAAATAACGCGAATATGTTTACATTCAATAAGTATTGTCCAACTCCTCTTCGGCCTCAGGCTCTTCCACAATCCTCTCTCTTACGGGTGATGCAGCAGCAATCGCAGCAGCCTTGGCCTCTTTCTTCCGCTTGGCAGACTCTTTAAGTTTCTCCCACCGTTCTCGGTATTTCCGGATCATCGCTTGCTGCAAGTGGAGTAACCATTTCAGGTTTGAATGATGAGTGGAACAGCAGATGGAGTACGTACATTCTTTTCATTCTCAATCCGAGCCTGTCGTATCTCATTCTCCAATTCTTTTATTCTCTGTAAGTATTGGTTCTCTCGGTTATGTGTGAGGCCGGGTATTGGAAGCGGTGGGGCATTGAGCGTTAGATTACTCAGATCGGGTCCTATTCGCTGATGCATTGACGCCCCCATGGCTCGTTGAGCCTGTTTGTCACACCGAAATTACTTTCGCACCAGCATAGAATGTGTAAGCACTTGCCTCTTTCGTCGCCTGGTATATACTATCCCGCAATTGCTGGCCCTGCCTCTCACGTAAATGAAGCATCTTCTCTGCCGTTTCCAACTGTCTTTGCATGTTAACCAGTTCAGTTTTCAAAGCCATGTTCTCCTTCTTGAGAGCTGCCGGTTCAGAACCAGATGGAATGACGAGGAATGATTCTGTGAGATCATCGCCTGTGAGATACCGTCAATGTGTCAGTTTTAGATGCATTATATGGGCAACCTGTATACTGAAGCGTACCGTCATCAAACAGAGACTCGTCGAATTCCTCATCATCATCCGACACCCCGATATGAGTTTTTTGCAAAGTTGAGCCCTGCCTGGTCACACCGATAGCCTCCCTCGTCATTCCTATCCTCCTACCGAGTCTGGCCAGGATGGGCTCGTCAACTTCAGTGTCACTGCTAAAGCTTGACTCTCTTTTACTCAAAGATCCAGAGCCCGAAGGCGTTTTTGAGCCTACATTCGTTGACCCATGCGCTGACGGGTTTTGAGCTTCTGTGGACTCAGGGTCACCTAGAGGTGCTGTAGCAAACGCAACAGGTGAGGAGAGGGTATCTAGCATTCCTTGCATTATGTTCCAGAAGTGATTGAATGGATCGCCTGGTTCGGACTATCGCCATCCACGAGGATGTAATGTAGATTTATGATTTTGAGATATTGTCGACAGAAGGGGGGGTAAGCAAGTAAATCATCGAAAAAAAAGGGGACAGTCGGCTTACCCTTTGGCCACCTAGGAGCATGAACGACTCATCGACTGTATCTGTCATCATTTGCAATGGCTGGGGAGACTCAATACGACCGGGTACTTGTGGCGGTGTGTTCATAGTTCGCGGGACAGGTGCCGGAATGCTCTTGGGTTGTGCCTTTGTAGCAGGGGCGGTGGCTATCGGCTGGGGTTGTAAAGGGTCTTTCCCCTCTTCTTTTAATTTCTCGATACGTCTTTGAAGATCTCTTGCAGCTTTCAACTGTTCGTTATATAACATGTGCAATGTACGTTTTGCCTAGTGAAAGGCATGTAGCGTCGGTTATTTGAGTCTATGACGGGAATGTGAAAGACCGAACAGATTCATCATGGCTCCGCTCGATTGCAGCTGTATATGCCTTTGCAGCTTTGAAGTGCTCTTCCATAGCAAGGAATATCAGTCCATTGTTCATGTGTTCATCCGCGTTAGCAGCATGGTTGTGTGCCTAGTATCAACCTCTTCCATGAGCTTTCGCATAGATTTGAATCCAGGAATCACTCACGGCATTCATCGGATTCTCAATTTGTGAGGACATGTTTGCATCGGCCGCAGTGAGGCAGTTATGATGTATAAAGAGGAAGAAAATCGAAGAAAGGTCGTGAGTGTGGTCTCAATTACATTCTCGCTACAGGAGGCACGTCAGTGTGCCCGATATGGCTATGTTTGCTATTATGGGTCGCTGAGGGCGCGTCTACTGTGTCACACATATTTCACGTTTCACACTTGTGGACTATAGATATATCATCACTCTCGCTTAGTGACTCGACAGCACGGAGCTCTCGGGGTCGTAGCGGAAACGATCTAATAATGGGTTTAAGGAAGTGAAAGAACCTAGTAAACTTGGTTATTTCGCTCGGAAGTCAAGCGGAGTCACGATGTTTACTCGATGCCCGGTCTGCAGACGCAATTCAATGTCACTAACATGGTCGTGGTGTTAAAACTCTTCCGCAAGCATGTGGGGAACCTATACGATTGGAAATGAGATATGTGTCATGTCGAACTTGTATTTCCATGCGAAATAGGTGCACCACAGAAAAGCGTTGAAGAAGTGGTATGGTCAGGAACCCGGAGACGGCGGAATGCAAGATGATAATGACTGCCGGTCGAACTTACGAAGCGGCGAGGAGTAAAATGGTTGACAGACTACTTGTGCTAACCTGGTATATAACAGTTGTCTGAGACGAGCCCTCACCTGAATCTCCTCTGTGTTCCGCCATATAAGTTCCGCCCAGTTCGAGCTTCCCAAACATTCCATTCCATCTGTAGTTTAGTCATGCCGGGGCTCGACATCCTTTTCAAGCGGAAACGGCAGCAGTCATACCCATCAAAGACGAAAGGCACAGATGTGAGTATAAGAGTTGTTCCAAAACGAGCACCACACGTATGAGCAGGGTGAGCAGGAAGAGGAGGAATGGTTATGCCAGTCATTGCCCTATGATGGCACTCCTGGGCCCGTGATGGTAAATAGTGTTATCTGTAGATTTTGAGGCCACAGGAACTAATCTAGTTCTATGTCAGTCGGTGCAGGATGGAGCTAATCCTGTACCGCAGTGTAGCGCGCCCACGGAGGATCGACGAGAGGGACCTGAAAGGCAGAGGCGCTATTTGAAGAAGAAGAAGCCGAGGTGCACGAAGACATGGGCTGCGGATGACACGAGGGAATATGTCATGTCGGGGGTACCATCATCGTAGTAGGACTGGGGAAATGATATCAAAATAACACATATGCTGTGCACCACGGGTGACATGAATGTGTTGAGTGTATATTGGTCGCGCTTAAGTGAGATTGGACCGTAGTAATCACAGCAGAGGCACCGAGAGCTGCAGCCAGGCTATTAAGAGTCTGGAAGAATAGAGAAGAATAAGAAGATACAGTAAGCAGAGCAAGAGAGGGATATGGAGGTGACAACGGGCAGTGCTGTGTGACATGTGACAGGATGAGCAATTTACCTATGTTTACGTCTCACTACTGTCTGTTTCCACCCCCACTCTCTCTCAAAACATCTCTTTCTTCTTTCTTGCTGCGGTTTGCATAGTCAACCCGTTCCCCTGGATTTCAATCCTCCACCAGGTCCTATCCACAAATGTCCGTTCCTCCTCGTCCTCTGTGAGTATCCGACCAGTGTCTTCCCAATTAACGATCCTCATCTCCTGTCTTTTTCTCCAGAGAGAAGAGAATCAGGGTTACAGGTTAGTAATACTCACCATCGGTGCGAGCAACGCGGGACCCCGCTTTTACATACTTTACTTGGCCTCGATCTAGTTGTTGCTGCGGATGGCCTGTCAAAGCGCGATGTGTTCAGACTTCCAGATCCTTTCGCCGTCCTGACGGTTGATGCTGAGCAAACCCACACGACCAGCGTGATCAAAAAGACTCTGAACCCTTACTGGAACGAAACATTCGACATGTGAGTTTCCGTCGCCGTTGCTGTATTGGCGCTCATCATGTGTCCCCTGAATTCTAGAACAGTTAAAGAATCATCCGTAATCGCCGTCCAGATTTTCGACCAGCGCAAATTCAAGCGAAGGGATCAAGGCTTTCTTGGAGTTGTGAATATCAGAGTCGGTGATGCACTCGACCTGGAGTTGGACAGTCATCGTGCGTATCATTCTGGTTCCATCATTATAAAAATCGAACCCACATGATTATGTTTCCAGAAATGCTTACGTTGGACCTCAAGAAGTCAAATGATAATTTGGTCGTACATGGGAAACTGATTGTCTATCTTTCGACGAATGTCAGCCAGCCGATAACGAACCCAGGACCTGCAACGACCTCGACCCTGACTGCGGCGGTCGCAGACCTGAATCTGGAGAACTCACCGACAGCCAGTTCGTCGAACGTAGTACCTCCGTCTGCAACAAGCGGCAGCGGACTCTCGCGTTCGCCGAGTTCTCACGCCACTACAGCTGATGGCGGCGGAAATGGACATATCGCTATGCCTGTCCCAACGGTCTCTTCTCCGGCAACTGCCCCCGCTGAACTAGAACAGCAACCGTCACCACAACTGTCCGCCACCGCCTCTCGTCCCACCTCTACTTCTGGTCCTACACCATCCCCTGCAATTCCTACAGCCCCGGCAACCCAACCCCCTTCAGTACCTGGGACGACGGCTGCTGCTGGCACCTCCCCTCAGGGCTCTAATATGCGCAATTTCAATCCCAATGTTGATCAGTACGGGCCCCTCCCACCAGGGTGGGAGCGACGTATCGACCCTCTTGGACGCACCTATTATGTTGATCATAACACTCGCACGACAACATGGAATCGGCCATCTCCCAACGCCGCGGTCAATTCCAGTACCCAAGATACTGAAACAAATGCGGCTCGGGATCAACATTCACGGCGCATCCTAGCCGATGATCTGCTGGAAGCCAACAATCCATCATATCGAGCCGGAAATGCTACACCTGTCAATGCAGCAGCACCCGCGCAGATTTCGACGGGTGGAGCTACCACCGCTGGTTCGGGGTCTCTACCTAATGGATGGGAAGAGCGATATACGCCCGAGGGGAGGCCATACTACGTCGACCATAACACAAGGACGACCACATGGGTTGATCCTCGCCGGCAAACGATCATTCGTGTTATGGGCCCGAACGGACAAGGATCGGTACAGCCCCAAACTATCTCGCAACTGGGACCTCTACCATCAGGATGGGAAATGCGTCTCACGTCAACGGCCCGAGTCTATTTTGTCGATCATAATACGAAGACCACGACTTGGGATGACCCTCGACTGCCATCCACCCTTGACTCCAACGTGCCTCAGTACAAACGAGACTTTAGGCGGAAACTCATCTATTTCCGAAGCCAACCTGCGATGCGTGCTCAGCCTGGTAACTGTCAGATAAAGGTTCGCAGGAACCATATCTTTGAAGATAGTTATGCAGAGATTATGAGGCAAACACCTAATGATCTGAAGAAGCGATTGATGATCAAGTTTGATGGTGAAGATGGTCTGGATTATGGCGGTTTATCAAGGTATCATCATCGCAATTCTCTCCAGTGCTGATGGACTGATGGTTTGACAGAGAATTCTTCTTCCTCCTCTCCCACGAGATGTTCAACCCCTTCTATTGTCTCTTTGAATATTCTGCGCACGACAATTATACCCTTCAAATTAACCCCGCGTCCGGTGTCAACCCTGAACACTTGAACTACTTCAAATTCATCGGCCGGTGTTTGGGTCTCGGTATCTTCCATCGTCGCTTCCTCGACGCATACTTCATTGTCAGCTTTTACAAGATGATCCTGAAGAAGAAAGTAACACTGTCGGATCTGGAGAGCGTTGATGCCGAGCTACATCGTGGACTTACATGGATGCTGTGAGTTTCAGTGCCGCAACGTATTCTGCACAGAATAACTAATCAGTGGAAATGAACAGCGAGAATGATATTACAGATATTATCGATGAGACTTTTACAACGACCGAGGACCGATTCGGCGAGATGGTAACGGTGGACCTCAAACCTGGAGGAGCGGACGTCCCAGTGACGGAAGAGAACAAGAAAGACTACGTGGACCATGTGGTTGAATACCGTATCTCGAAACGCGTCAAAGAACAGTTTGACGCTTTCATGTCCGGCTTCAGCGAGCTGATTCCTCAGGACCTGATAACTGTGTTTGACGAGAGAGAACTAGAGTTGCTCATTGGTGGTATGTCTGAGATTGATGTGTGAGTACCATTTTCTTCCATCGTTTATTATCAGACCTTTGATTCCGGCGTCATAGCGATGACTGGACCAAATACACCGACTACCGTGGTTACGAACAAACCGACGAGGTCATTCAATGGTTCTGGAAATGTGTCCGTTCATGGCCGCCAGAACGTAAATCCCGCCTCCTACAGTTTGCGACTGGGACATCACGTATTCCAGTCAATGGCTTTAAAGACCTACAAGGCTCAGATGGACCACGACGATTCACGATTGAGAAGTCTGGGGATCCATCACAGCTACCGAAAAGTCATACATGTTTCAATAGGATTGATTTGCCGCCGTATAAGGATTATGCAAGTCTGGAACACAAGTTGACATTGGCTGTTGAGTGAGTTGCCTGTTTTGTGTTTTCATTGAATGGGAAGGGCTGACATTTTTTTCCCAGGGAAACTGTTGGTTTCGGCCAAGAGTAGATTTGCCGGTTGATCTTTTTTGTAGTTGTTATATCTCCCCTTTTTTTTCTTCTCTTTATATCATGCATTTTTTATGAGTTTATTCCCTGGTATGATTGATGATTCGCACTGGTGGGTGGTCATAGGATCACCTGCGTCTCCCCTGTCATTCTCTGACATCTGGTTGCTAATTCTTATGATTTCTGGATTGTTTTTTTTTTTAAAGCGTAATGTAACTCGCCCTGTGTTTCGTGATAATTATCATTATGGGTTTGATAAACTATGAATTGGCGATTTACAAGTCACAACGTCTATCTACAACATATCCAAGCCATACAATCCAGCCCGAGATGTGCATGACACCAACAGGAAATATCGCACTAGTACAATTCTATTTTCCTGACCGAAAAGTCGGCTTCGAGATGATGTTTCATGCGTATACCTTTTCGAGTTTGGGAAATTGACTTGCAATGAACTCGAGAGAGTGTGCGTGCTTTGCTGAAATAAAGGTTATCAGTTGATGGGAAAGAGGAAGGAGTGCAGATAGTGCTCACCGACAAGCCTTGCTCGCCACATGCAAAAAACAGACGAGAGAGAGAGAGAGAAAGAGCTCAACAAAGATGCTCTCAATAACTCAAATCCTGATTCGTGACTGAAGGGTTTAACTGGGATAGAACAGGCCAGACTTTGGGCCGCGAGTCTCGTGTGCCTTCATTATCGTCTGTTGGTGAATTCTGGTCCGATGTTGACGCTCCTGCTGTTGATGTTGCTATTGCTGCTGCCCTCAGAGTGGGCCGGACGCCAAGGGATGAACATAAGATTTTGTATCGGGATCGGATACGGCTGAGAAGTTGAGATATATCAATGTCCGACGAGGTGTCGTCGGTTGCTGATGGATTGGTTTTAGGGAATTGGTGAATGAGGTCTAATAACCGAGTCGTATTGTTGATAACCCGACTTAGAGGGAGGAGAGAGGATGTGATCACTGATCTCGAAATATCACAACCGGATTTACGTACTCGTCATCACTAGTCCCATGTCGCAAAAGAAACGTCTTCCAAGTCGATGCAAAACCCTCATAAAACCCCAATTCTTCCCACATCTCATAACCCTTTTCGCGTCCTAGTGCTCGTCCTTCGATAAGCCCGTGTATGCGTCCGTGATCGTAGCCATCTTGATAACCAGTCTCGTAGAACCTGACGGGGGGGAAGAGGAGAGTCAGAATATTTGTGTGTGAGAGAAGGAATCGTGCAAACGTTTGTTCGACGTAGACCAATGATTCTAGGTCAAAGTCTTCGGCCATGATTACTTGTATGGAGGAAGCTTGTGGGTTGGTTGTGAATGTGGAGGCTAAAAAGACTCGTCATGCTGATCGTGCCTCGGGCCTGTTTCCTAAAATAACCACCAAGTGATGGCAAGGTCTGGTCTGTCCCAAGGCATCTCTCATTAGCACAACTCAGCGCTGGCTGTCAGAGGGTCAGGTCAAAAAACGTAGGGTAAAACATAAGCCGTTCCTGAGGGGACAGGTACGCGATTGTCAGACCTTGGAGATAACTATGGAGACCCCTTCCATATCATAATTTACCACCATGAATTGTCTATGAGAACTACTTGTCACTATGTGATACAAGGGGATGGCCTAACGAACTAGGAATGGAGCGCGGTTGAAACAATTAAAGGCATAGGATAAGGCATGCAATCTGGATATCAGGGGTATCGTACAAAAGAGCAAACACAAAAAAAAAACCACCGAATCATCACAGTCGCTTTTGGAATGCGAATGCAATATACAAATCTAGACCAATCGGCGGTGATGAGTAACGTATAAAAGCCTGGCCAGGGAGGAGGGTATACATACTGGCAGCTTCCCACTGATGCTCATCCATCGAACTCTCCCCATTCGAGTCTACAACCTTCATCCGCACCATCAACGGTCCAAACTCTGGGTCCTCCTGGTTCTCCTCGTACACTTCATGAAACTCTTTCTTGTACAGTAGATCGAGTTTATAATCGCTCGCCATCCTAGCAGCAGCGAAGAGTGAGATCAAACGGCATGGTGAACCAGAGTAGGGGTGTGCCTTACTGAACAAAGTTGTCCCATCTCACAACATATTCCGGCACGTTCTCGACGGCATCCCGCAGGAAAAAGGTGTATTTGTGGCCGAAAATCGGCTTTTTTTCGCGTTCCTCAAAACGGATAGTATAGACATCATTGCCCCAAGAGAGGTCCTTTTGATTTGGAGGGAGAGAATCGAGCATCTCGCTACAAGCAGTGGGTCAGAGGAAGAACTGGGACTGGAGTTGGGCATAAAAGAACCTACAGGAGAAGCTCCGAGTTGGGTATGGTGCCTATAAAGATACCTCCAGGGCGTAGATGCCGAGTGACATTGTCAAGCATGGTCCTAGCCTTTTGAACCGTCTCAAAAGCATAATGCATACAAAATTGCATAGACACGACATCAAATGGTTGAACAAGCCTCGCAGGCGAGAAAGCTCGCGATATCGATTCAGAGTAACAGTCGAGCGCAGCAAACGTCGCATCAAATCTCGGCGGACGAAGTGTATTCCATCGATCCCTTGCTTGGTCAACGGATACGGCAGCAATATCGACACCTAGTAATTCTCTGATTTTAGCTTTTGCCCATTTGGTGAGATCACCTCCTTTGCCGCAGCCCATGTCGAGGACCTTGCCCCTAGCGCGTCCCTGGGTATGCGTACTTTTTGCAAAAGCAGGATGGGCAAAGCGGGTTATGAGAACGGATTTGACCCAGTTGTTAAAGTTTTTGAGACCAATAATGGGTGAATCCTGTCGCTGCACGACACCGACATCCGGGCGTGAGTTGTCTAGAGAAAGTTGTGGTCAGAATCATTTGTAGAAAAAAAATCGAACGCACAATGATCAACAACGACATTCACATCGCCAGCATGCCGTTTTGACGGATGGTCCAGCTCTTCACTAGCTGCACGTTTGCGCTTGAGAAGACGAGCAGCACCCTTTCCACAATAATTTGAAAACATCTGAATCTCTGCAGGGCTGAGGGGGATCATGACAGAGTTGGGAGCGGTGATTCTCTTGACAGGATTGTACGGAAGAGTAGATGGGGTGCGGGGAGAGAGCATAGGTGAGATTGTGTTGCGTGCTGTGGTGGGTGGTGGTGGTGCGTGAGATGAAGACGAGGAAGGACGAGAACGAGGAGAGTCTGGAAAGAGACGAGCAGGAGAGGGCGAGCGTTCTTTATAGAGAGACGAGTGATGGGATGCGCGGCGAAAGGGAGTGGAAGAGGCGAGTTTGTCGTCATGTAGAATGTGTGAGAGGGTAGAGTTGTGTGGACGAAGGGGAGTAGAGTCAGAGTCAGTGTTGAGTAGCATTGAGATATCAGTAGCACGACGACTGGGAGTGTGTTCAACAGGCGAGTTGAGCACTGCGTCCCGCACAGGGTCAAAGGCAGGCATCTCTCTCCTCAATGTCGTCTCTGTCTCTGTCTCTCTCTCGCTCTGTCTCTCTCTCTTCATCTCTCCCCTTCCTCTTGCTGATGTAATCCACTCTTTAGCGTCACCGCCCCTGACTCTCTCTCTCTTCTACACACACACACACACTCCATCTCTTACACTACTCTCCTCACTCTACAGACAAAACTCTGCACCGTGGGTGTAAATTTAGCCGTGTGTGCATTTCGGCGGGCCCCTCAATGGCGCTGGGTTGATGGAATCAATAAACTTTCCGTCATCTCCAGTGCTTCCTCCCCTCAGGGGTTACTCTCTCTGTCCATCTCGTTACTCCCATAATACATTCACTCCCATCCACCTACAACACAACACGTGGTTCTACACGTTCACTCCCACCACCCATCTGGTTCTCCGTCCCGCCCAGTCTATATCCCCATTTACAATATATGACCAAGCTACATCCGTTACACCACCATACTTAGAGCCTAGAACTCCCCTGCCATTTCTTCAACCAGTCTTCCAGATCGGCCGTCGAGTGCTACATCAAATCAGTATCCGCTGCGCCTTTCGATTCATCCAAATTCCCTCACCTCCAGGTACTGAATTCTCGCACGGATACTGTCCAGGCTCTGCGCCAACGCCAGGTTGTACTTGGACGTGTCCTTACCCTGTGATCGAATGAGCCATTAATTATTTCGGTCCATCGGCACGAGATTGCCTACCTTGAAAAACTCTTCCGTCTCCTTCAGGTCTTTGTCCGTTGACAAGAAACTAAACGATGACTAGACACGTAACCTGAGTAAATTCATCAACCGAACAACGTGCCAGCGATGACGAACCGAAACGAGCGATTGCATAGTAAAGTTGCCTCCGAAACGTTTCACGAGCTGCACCACCATCAGAGACTCCACCCCCAATAGCAAAAAAAAAAACCCACTGGTTCATACTGATCCTTGAAATAGTCGACCAATGCCCTCCTCATCTTGATATTGACTGATATTCCGCGGAAGTAATATATGATATCCTGATCCCTGGATTTCGTCTTGATGAATTGGAATGTTTCCTTCAACAACTCGGGATCGTGGGCAGCGCCCATTGCGATACTGTGTTAACCGAGTCAGACCAAAGGCTCAACCACACCCCGGTAAACATACATCGCAGCAACCCTGGCAGTTGGCGTCTTGGGTTTATCGTGAATCCCGACAATCGCATCATATTCTGCCCGTCCACCATTGCGGACGACCTGGTTTGGTTCAAATCGACTCTTCTAACCGACCCTGAACAGTGTCAACTTACCGTGCTGAAAGTAACCCGTTGCAAATCCGCCGGGATACGGGAATCATCACCCGTCTTCATATAGTACTCGAAACGGCTTTGCAACTCCTTGATAGCTCTGTAATTATCACATGGCGTGAGACTTGTTTCAACAAAAATCTAGGCCGATGACTCACTTGGGATCGCGTCCCCCAACCGCCTGGGAGATGGCAAGCGTTCGGAGTAGCGTTGTATCAGCCGAATCATTGCCATCATACTCATAGCCCAGCTTCTCAACCAACGGAACGAACAAGGACTACAAGTACATGAGGATCAGCAAGTAAGCAGGTGAAATTCTTTTTTTTACCCTTCTTAAAGCATTTAGTTGATCAATAACTTGCGCATCCTCCCACCACGTAGAAACCAGGGCACTCAGGTTGTCTCCAATTCCAGCCCAGACAAGATCTATTTCATCTCACGTCAATTCCACCGCCAAGTATTGATGCGCCCGCAACTTACATTCTTTCTCGCTCTTGCCCAGAATGTCAATCAACGTCAACGCACTGCTGAGCTTGGCCAACCCAGCCTTGGACAATGCAACTGCATCATAGACAAGTCCAAGCCGATCATTGAGTGTGAAAATCGAATCATCTTTAGCAGCTTCCTCTGCGATCTTGGCCAACCTTTCAGGCTCATACAACACACGGTCTATTGCAGACATCAACTTTGCTGCGTTTAAATACTAAATTTCGCCACTCACAGACACCCGTGGTACCAGCGTTCAACTTGAAGGGCCTGCTGGTGTCGATCTTGAAGAACTGTTCCCGCTCAGTGAGCAAGGCTTCACTATTTATAGTTGCCTTCCCGCTGGCATCGGCCGTCACAATTCGTAACGGGACATTCCTGTATCCTCTCTTTAGGAGCATTGCGTATGTCATGGTCGCAAGACACATACCAGATAGTTTCATTATCAGCACCGACACCTTTTCCTGTCTCCAGGAAGCGATCTTGACGAACTTTGATGCCCTCGGGAGTCTCAGTCACGGTAAGAACCGGGAAACCGATCTATTACGAGTCCGTCAGTCATTAGCCAATACATTGAGTAAACTCAGTACCTTTGTAACCCAGTTGTCCATCACATCGGGTACGTTGACCCCAGTGGCCTGGCTGATACCTTCCCACAAATCGTTGGTAACACTGTTTCCATAGAGCTTGCCTTTCAGGTAGATAGAAACTCCCTTCAAGAAACGGTCCTCTCCCACGTAATTAGAAAGCATACGCAAAACTTCAATGGTCTTCGTGAGGGCATACCATCAAGAATCACGAGACTTTCTCACCTGAAGCGGCCTTGGAGTATGACAAACTATCGAAAATCTGTCCCTTATTAATTACCTAGCCATGAAATAGAGGGAGGAGTATGGTACCTGGTTGATGTGGTTGGCATCTGGACAGTCCACTTCGATTGGGTGCGACGAGGGTTTGGCATCCAAGTTGAGGGCCCTATTCAGGTGATTGGAAATGAACTCGGAATCGACCTTCCATTCCGGGAAGACTCTGTATTCAATGTCAGCGATCATGGGCCCTTGTAAGATAAAATCAAATTCACTTGTCTATATGCAATTCCCATTCGTCAGTAGAATTCAGGTATTAATAGCGGCAGATCCTCACCTGCGATAATGACCTCGCCCATCTGTGAAGAGTCGAAATCAATAACTCTGTGAGACAGGGGGAAGAAGCTATGCACGAACCAACGTAGCGAAACCTTCATTAAGATAGAGGTAGTTCCACCATTCCATCGTGGTAATGTTGCCAAACCTTCACCTTTCTCAGAAAAACGGGCAAGATATCGAAGAGTCGGAATGCTCACCACATGTGGGCGACTTCATGACTTTGGGTTGAAGCAATCTGCTTCTTCGCCTGGAGATCTGCCTTCTTGGGGTCAAGGAGGAAAGCATTGGTACGTCCGGTGATCAGGCCCCAATTCTCCATAGCACCTATATGGTTTATGTATCATTGCCAACTAGTTCCATGATTAATGGGTCTGACCTGCATCAAAATCGCTGGCCTGAAACACGAAAATCAGAGATCAAATAATAATAACTAAGAGAGGGTGCATACCACAAGGGTGTCAAGTTTGGGAAGTGGATACCCAACATCAAACACTTTCTCGTACAGAGGTAGGACCGCCTTCTTAACGTCGAGAGCAAATTGAGCCTGGTGGATATGTTCCGCGGTCGCTGAAATCGTTGTGAGCCCTCCGGAATGCATCAAACACAGAGCCGACTGACTATAAATTCGCAAAGGTAACGTTTTTCCACTCAAGGGAAGAACCACAGAGTCCTCCAGATACTCAAAGTGACCATTGGCAAAAGCAACGATATAGGAAGACATCGGCGGGGTAGACTCAAACTTGGTGATTTTCCATTGTCCATCCTTGAGTCCAGAAAACAAAGCCTCATAGCCAGTGCCTCCACTTGCAACTTGGTAATTTGGTGTGATGGTTTCCTCCGAGACAGCGGGCATGTTGCTGAGACTGGTCGTACCCACACGAGAAATCAGGGTGATACCGAAAGTGGACTTGAGCAGAGGTTCATCCCAGCAAGGGAATGCGCGGCGGGCAGCCGTCGGCTACTCGAAAGGTTCAAAAAGGAAGATCTTTCCCGTATATTTTGGAACTCACTTCAAACTGTGTCAAAGCATAGTACTTGGTTTTTCCATCCTTCTCGTATGAGGATTTGTAGTAACCCATCATACTGCCAGTGAGTTCGCCCTTGAATGGGACCTTCAGTAAAGCCTTTGAGCCAGCGGGGAGAGTAGTGCTCAGATTGTAGGCGACACGTTCCGAGGCCTTGTCAAACGTTTGCTCGGTAGGAATTTGTTCGACCTTCAAAGCATCAGAGTATAAAGACCTAAGATCGCCATACTCAATTTCGGCTCGCATACATGAAAGATTTCAGGTCAACGTACGCTTGTCCCAGATCAAGTTCAGAAGAGTTGAGGATGATACGGTCTGTGGGTTCTTTGACTTCCAAACTAACGAAATAATGAGTAAATGCGGTTGATTTGAAGAGAAACGACTAACTCAATGTTAACAAATCCCTCAAAGGTCTGTTGTTCAAGATCCGTTTTGATAGTGACATCGTAGTGCGAAGGTTTAACATTAACCGGGAGACGGTATTCATCAGAAGCCCCAGGAGTGGTAAGCGATGCCATTTGTACAAACGAACAGTGTCGAGATTGAACAGATGGAAAAGCAGATGTGAGGCGCGGGTGAGATAACCGGCAGTGTACTCCTCTCTTGCCTTGTATGACACAATCAGTACGCGTGTGATATGCATGAGCCGCCGAATTCAGACGCCTTGCTTTCACATCACCACATGATCCAGGAAATTGCTCAGCGCGAACTTGTGAAAGCGTGAGGCTCCTATACCATGGCTGTAAACGCGTCCAGACGCGCATGGAGGGAATGAAAAAAGTAGCGTAAGGGTGCGCTTTGCGACCCGAAGTGTCTCACGGACGCGTCGAATACAACCATCACCATCATACGTCACACTCTACAGTACGTACACGGGAGAGTACACACACAAGCGTCGGTTTGCAGATTTATCAAGCCTACAATCCAAACAATTTTGGTTCCTTGATGATGGACGGGATGCTGGTGAACATGGTTTTTGGAAACTTCTTTGAAAGACTTTGGCGATTGTGCCGGACGAGAATATCAGCTACTCCATCTCGCGCCTCCTGGTTTGCCCGCCGCAATTCCTCAAACAATTCCGAGCACTCCCGACGCTCTTTTGTATACTGCTCAAAAAGCCCCACGAGATTATTATAATGGTCAACACTGTAAAAGAAACGGGATTCTTGAGCACATATCCGATCAGGTGCAGTGTCCTGACTCACTTGGTTGAACGCATTTGATCTAGTTTCTCACCAGTGGCAATCAACATCTTTCGCTGTGCTATCTTCAAATCATCGCGCACTCCCTCGAGCCCGAAATTTATTTTACGGAGCACAACTTCACCAATTTCATTCAAAACCTACAAATCTATGAGCCCACTTGATTAAATAAAACAAGTGTGGAACCTACATCAACAATCTTGCAGTTTTCGGTCTTCGGGGTATGATTTTTAGCTGAGCGGAAGGTCGTAGGAGAGGGTATGGTAAATGCATCGTGGCTCCTAGGAATTGTCGAAGGCCTTATTGAAGTTCGAACGGGACTCCGACCGACTCTGGCTCCTGGCAATGGCGTCGACGTATCCTGTGCCCCTTTTGTCGCCAAAACCTGGATCCTTTGCGCTGTTTTAACCGGAAATGAAACGATTCTCGAAGTGTTCTGAACCGCGCGAGCTTCTGGGGTGACTGTATTTGACTCCTGCACATCCGCCTGTATCCCTACATCAACAGAAGTCTTGACTGCCTTCGCCCGGCCAAAAACGTGTGCTTGATGCTCTGTACCATGCATGGCAAGCCGTTTATGGATGCCAGAGGAGCTCTGCGTAACCTCGATCGGCTCGATTGAAAGACGATGGGATGTTCGTATTGCTGATTGTCTACCCACGGGCAATGTTTTAACCTCTTCAGTTTCCAGAAGGGTATCGTCATTTGTTAGATCCACCATGTCGGTATCCCTTTGCAAGACTTCAATAGCGGGTGACATCATACCAGCCACACGAGGCGACTAAGGCTATTGAGGTCGGAGACAGAGGAGAAAACCGGCGAACCCACATTTGACTGCCACATCTCAAGGTCAACTTCTGGAATTGGTTGATCTAAAAGTTCTGAGATCTGCATAGAACCTGTGTCAACTTCGCTTGTTGACAATTCAACTCGAGCGACGAAGGCAGGATCATCCCATGGTGCTTTGTTGATCTTTTGTATTTTCTAGCAGGTAGGAAAGTTAAGTTGGATAGATGTATTTGGAAGACATGATACCGTCTGCTCGATCCTTTTCACTTCCTCCGCTTGCAGTTCTCCGGTTACTTTATCCACCTGCAATTTCTGTATCAATGAGGCCAGGGTAGGACACCAGGAGATACATAGGTGACCTTGTGATGGGATAATTTCGTAGAATGTCGCTTTTCTTTCTGGCCCTCACCGTCAGAACTGAGGTCAATTATCTCTCGAAGAATCACGTCTTTCTCCTCTTTTTTGACCGGCCACGGCTTGACTACACGAGGCATTGTTATGGCTACCTGTCCGTTCTTCTTCTTCATCCGTGTAACGACTGCCTTGGTCGTATTCAGGGGTTCAGTAAAATCCACGTACCCCTTCGCGTTATCCGAAGATAGCGAAGAGGTCTTAACTTTCGTGAGATACTTCTTCGTGAATTTCGATCTCACGGTCTTAGGTTGTTCAACAATCTTGTCGTCCGGTTCTAGTTTAATGCGGGGGCGCTTGGTGGGAACAACTTCTGGCTTGTCCCCGTCGTCTTGATCAGCATTAACCACACTGTCCGAGCGCTTGTGTTTCTTCGTCATGTAGTTCGCTGATAAATCGGCTGCCGGGGCACGATCGATGAGCTCACAGAAAGAGCCCAAAACTTAGCTGCGAAACCCACATGCATCGGAGTTCATAGCTATAACCCGAGTGGTAGATCGAGTTTGGCGAGCTGACCTCGTGTTTACAACGACAGACTCGCTTTTTCTCTTATTCCGTGCTGTATGTTGGAACGCCTGTTACTATCTCCATAATTTCCGTTACATATAGTCGATGTCACACACCATGAGGAGATGGAAGTTTGATTTCCCTCGTCAAATCATCCGACTCGTATTTGGCTTGATTCTTCTGCAACTCATTGGAAGCTGACTTTGGAAGACTCGAGCGTTCTGTATCTGATCTAACAATGAATATCCTCTTGTTCCTGCGAACAACCTTCGGCATGATCTGGCTCGGGCTGGCTTCAGGTTCCGACTCTGAGTCGGTCAATTCGGGCAACGGTCCATCATCATCGATGGGTGCTCGAGGAGTAAGAGTGGATTTAGTGTTCTTTTGAGCCTCCCTTGCACGAACGTGCTCTTCGGGGGCGGCGACAACAGTAGAAGATGCTTCACCATATCCCGAATATGGTGTCTCATGGCCAGGAACTACAGCGTTGGATCGGGTCGACACAGTGTGAGCTTTGGAAGACCTGGATACGGGTAAAAGAGGGGAAGTTTTATCTGCTGGGTTGATGATAGACCATACTGTACAAAAAGGATCAGTGAGTACAATGAAGTTTTGGAGTGGAATAGGCATACAGGAGGAAATTTCCTTTGCTCTGATCTTTCGAGTGCGCGTTATGTCAGAGCCAGCGCCCTATATAGTGATTCTTGAGAATTATAGACCTACCTGACTCGAAACGGGAGGGTGGGTGTCCGAGAGTTCAACTCCGGTTCCAGCCAAGGACATCTTCCTTTGATGGACACCCACCAAAGAGTCCTAAGTATCAAATCAGCATCAGGTGTCAATATATGCGCATTTTTGCCCACAAGTCCTCGATCCCTTAATGTTTGAACCATTTTCTCTACATCTCCGGCCTTAATCTCCCAGGTACATACTACCAGTGCATTTCTTTGTGACTGGGGGAGCAACAATGGTTGTTGATTCAAGATTGGGGGCATTTTCGACGTCACAGATATAGTAACACTCTCGCGCCGGGGCTTTGAAATAGAGAAACGCTCAATACATTGATAAGGTAACTGAAGGGTCCCCAAAGAGTCGACCTGCAATTGCTCGATTAAATAAACATAAAGCATATAGTGATGAGACCTGCCTCGTCAATACTGGCCAAAAAACCTGAGCCATCGATATAGATCCGCTCGATCCTGTATGATTTTGATCCACCTACTTTGATATCCTTGGTTTCAAACGGCTGCGGACTGTAAATGTTGTAAGAAGATATGCCATCGGAGACTTTGCGGCATACTGTAAAGGTATATGAGAAGCCATGAGATCGGAGATCCTTTGACTAGTAGCGCTCCAATCCTTTATAACAACCGCATCGAGGACACGGAGAATTTCCTGGTAGTTGGGGAAGCTTGTTGGATTGAATACTTCTTGAATGAATTTCGCTCGTTTCTCTCGCCCGCCCACGGTGCTTGCAGAAGGGAGAAGATTTGCGAATAGCTCAAGTAGTGCTTCAATGGGGAGGAAATCTGCGTAATCATATCAGGTCAGAGATTTATCATCCAGCCATACTGGAGGGTCCATGCCTCGCATTCTTGCCAAGGCAAGCCCAATTCTCTGTCTGTCTTGATCTTTCTAATTAAAAATCAAGTGAAAACGGCCAAAATTACTCGCCCGCCCAATTTCGTCGAGTCGCGCAGCTTAGATTGGTTGATCGGCTGGCCAACGACGGAATCCGATAGCATTTGGTAGATCTAGATCGCAGTTATTTTCTTTAGCCCATGCGATGATTGTATGTAGGTAGACAACATACAGCTGTCAACGTAGTGGCCTTGCCATTGTCAAATGCCTTGCGAGACACGGACGAGCCAGGAAAGTAATTGGTACATATAGTGTCAAAAAAGAAGCGGGAAACTAGAATCCTGACGCTGGCTGTGGAGGAGTCAGAAAGGCGCATATAAACTGATCATGAGTCTTGCATTTCTTGTCTGTTTCTAAAAAATCCTGGAAGCATATCAGACCATAATTGAAGTTCTGGTGGACTGAACAGGATCATACGAGAACCCCTGTAGCAATGGAGCCGGCTATCGAGTTCCATAGCAGAACCGCTTCCAAGTCGGTATCGGACGCAGGTTCACGAGATAAAAAATACTCGAGGATCTTTGACATCAGCTGGAGTGTGAGTTCCGCACGGGCTTGATAGAGAGGTAGCATTTCGTCTTTGAAGACAATGTTTATGCGGTGCAATTCTCGCTGAGATGATCCCCCAGAATGCTTCAAGCAATAGCATCAAAGTTGACCAGAAGCTTGTTTATCCGCGACATACCAACAGGTCAAGAGCTTCAAAGAGACCTCGCACGGCACCAGAAAGCTGTTTGTTGTCTTCTGAATTAGCAGATGATTTGATGTCATTTGCAAGCGCGATGATGGATTGCATGTTGAAGGAGGATGACTCTAACTAAGGGGTTTGACTATAATTTAGGAAATATGCACGATACGTTGGCTTGTGATTAATGGTATGCCATCTTCCCACGTTATATATTTGATGTTACATGTGCGCCTAAACAGTAACACTGGAGTTGGGGTCGCTAGCCTGGCGTGTTGTCTCCTTGATACGCCATTCTCTCTCCTCACGATCCATGAGCAACGCCGTCAACAGCTCATTTTCATCGGCTCTTCCACCCCTCACGGTATGTTTCCCACTTAATCGATCATCACATTCATTGACTCAAAAACACCAGTCCAAAATTAAGAGAAGATACTTGAGAAAGGCAGGTCTTTGAAGGCCAGTCTTCTGTTATTGGTGTGCTGACTCCAGCCTTCCAAGTACTCCTGGCTCCCTGATGTACTACGTCTGAAAGGCAGTGTTGGTCGATCCCTGAAAACTCCCTACACCGAGTCTACTCACCACATAGCACCAGATCATTCCTCGCATTATTGGCCCCGTCCTCACCGTCACCATCTTCGCGACCTTGGTCTGCTATGCTGCGACTAAAGGATACAAGTTCGTGCTTACGAATTCAATTTTCCCCCTTCTCTCTGTTGTCGTTAGTGTCATGCTATCGTGACCAAGGATAAGCTATTAATCGCATACCCTCTTTTCATAGGTCGGTTTGATTCTTGTGTTTCGGTATGTTGTTGGGTTGATATTCGACATCGTTCTGTCCTGACATTTCTTTTGTGCTACAGAAACAGGTAGACCAATAGCATCCTAATCATATTTATCTAATAATCTTGTCCCAGTACCTCCTACGATCGTTATTGGGAAGGTCGCAAGTCCTTTGCAACTGTAACATCAAACATTCGCAATTTCTGCCGTCAGGTCTGGATCAACGTTTCCCTTCCTCCGCCAGAGGCAGCTGCCAAGTATCCCACACTCGTGTCATCGGCTCAACTCCACCGTTACAAGGTTGATGCATTGCGCCTTGCGTTGTCCTTCGCATTTGCTGTGAAACACTATCTCAGGGGAGAGGACGGTATCAATTATCCTGACTATAAAGATATCCTTCCGTCTTCCTTCGCCCGGTATGACGAACTCGGATACAACGTGCCGGGAAATAGGCACAGTTCGTACGATTCCGCAATATCCATTGATAGTCGCGACCCAAGCACTGGCCCAAGTGAACGTGCGTCCCCGGAAAATAGCGTGCTGAGGCCAGACGCAACAAAGCGCGTTCGGGCGAAACGTAGTAAACAAAAACTTCAAGAAACTCTCAGCTCAAATACCCCTCTACTAGCTGAAAGACACCGTGCTGTCTCATTTGAAGCATCACTTCCTCTGCCACTGATGTGAGAGTGCCCCGCTCTTCTATTCGCACGTAACGATTGACCGAATTCCCTGGTTATATAGGATCGCTCATGAACTCAGCAAGCTCGTGTTCAGGTTCCGAAGAGACGGCTTGTTGGAGACAGTCGGTCCGGCAGGTGCAAATGGCTTGGCTCAGTTGTACGTATGACAATATTCCTTTTCGATGTTGGCTGATTCGTGGCTTCTCAGAATTCAAAGCATGGTCGATCAAATGACTGCAATGGAACGTGTTGCTAATACCCCTATTCCTGTCTCCTGTGTGTAACATCTACACGTCCTAGCGATAATATCTGACTCGATCGTCTGAATTGCAGATAGCATTCACTTGAAACAATGCGTCACACTCTACCTGTTTGCACTGCCGTTAACCCTTGCGGGTGACCTCGGCTGGGCCACTGTACCTCTTGTGACTGTTATTGCATTCACTTTCATGGGAATCGAAGGGATTGCCGATGAGATTGAGATGCCCTTCGGGACTGACGAAAGGGACCTCCCAACCGGTAAGTGATGTATCTGTGCATATGTCATGAAGCAGGGGTTGAGGAGGTAAATAGATCGTTATTGCCAGGACCTCAAGGAGGAAATCTTGTGAGCATCATTTTCTACCAATAGCATCGAAAATTCATTTCTTCTGTAGTTATATCATCGAGCGCCTCCCAGACGGTGGAGAGGGTCTTGGTATCTATGATGATGGGGAGGGCGATGATTAATGCATCTAACGACAGGGATATTCACTCATCTCGGAATAATCACCCATAGGACTCAGTAACATCCACATACTTACCGTACCACAAACCATACATTTTGCTTTCTGGACGTGGGTATAATGAGAAATGGAATCGCTAGTATATGATTGACATCTACGATATCTACTGGAATTCGGGCGAACAGAATTCGCCAGGTCCATAAGGCTAGTAGAATTTCGTTCAGATTTGGCCACCTCCTGCACAGAATGCTGAAGATTCACCTTCGAAGTTAACGCTGTAAGGCCCGCCGAATTCTCGCTTGTGTGACGACCGCTTTGAGGACCTGGTTTAGGTTTCTCTCCCCGAGAGAAAGCGTCAATAATCTTCTTCGTTGTCGCTGGGGTTAAGTCCTCCTATAAAGGTATCAGAAAGGATGATAAACAACTAGAGGGCAGAGAAACATACATAGAAATCGTCGCCAACGACCAGCATTGGTGCATTACTACATGCACCCTGACATTCGACCTCAATAACTGTGAACTTTCCGTCCTTTGTTGTTTCACCGGGCTTAATTCCCCCAAGTTGTTGGCAGACCGTGTTGAGAATTTCTGTTGAACCCCGAAGCATACAAGGTGTTGTGGTGCAAACTTGGACAAAGTTTTTGCCAATAGGTTCCCTGTAGTATCAATTGGAAATACGAAAAAGACCAGGTTTCTATGAATAGCGCACCGGTTGAACATAGTGTAGAAGGTCGCGACCTCATAAACACGCATGGGAGGCATCTCAAGGAGGTTGGCAACATAGTTCATCACACTGATGCTTGTCCAACCCTTGTTCTGCCGTTGGCCAAGGTCAAGTAGGGGAATGACTGCTGCCTTCTTGTATTGCGAGGGGTACCTAGAAATAATCTCTTGTGCGCGCTTGAGGTTCTCTGGGGAGAATTCGAAAGGAACCTAATCCATGAGTTGATTCAAGGCCTCCAGATAGTAGGTCTCTTATTCATAACAAACCTTGGGGTTGTTATAAGTAGTATCCCGGTGCTGGACAAAAGTGAGTCGAAATTCCCAACGAAGAGTAGTTACATACCACAAAAAGAGCGTCAGATTTCCTTTGAGGAGTAGTCGAGATAAGTCTTCTCTGAGCCGCCCGAGAGGTATTGGCTAAATGTCTCGGAAGTCGGGAAAACATATCGAATGTTGTTGGCGACGAGTGCGAAGTGCACTAAGTTGACGAGACTCGCCGGGACAAAATCAAGGTCACGTGAACAATGATTCCGTACCCAATCAGAGACAATGAATTGCCATGTTCTCGTCTCCATCGTCGCAATTTTGTCTGCGCAGTTACCCTCAGCTGGAGATAATATGCATATTCTACAGCGGATCCTTGTGAACTTCATGAATCAGTAGGAGAGAGATTCGGATAAAAGACTCACGCCGACAATCACATTTGAACAACTTTCGGATGACGATTTCCGAAATCACAAATGGCATACACGAACCGACTTTCTTCGTAATCATTGATCAAGACATTACCTGGATGGCGCTATGCGTGAGATAAATGGGGGCACCCTTTAGGTATATAGAGTATATAGAGGATGAAATCCTATTCTATTCCCTCAAGTATCACAACATGGCTTCTCCAGAACAGAAGAGTGCTTTGAACATCGTCATGGTCAGCCCTTTCCCGCAGGTAATGACCCCTTGACCTATCTTTCAATAGGGCGCCATGACATTTGGTGAATCGGGAAAGGAAGGTGCCCGGGTTCACAATATCAAGGACGTTGAGGCAATCTTGGGTGTCTTTCGATCTCATGGACACACCGAAGTAGGCCCGGATATTCATTCAATGCGAATCAACCTGATGCTTCATAGATTGATACTGCTCGGGTTTATGCTGCCGGTACTAGTGAAGAGTATCTAGGACAGATTGATCTCCAGAGTAGAGGATTTAAGATTGAGACTAAACTTTACCCAACAAGAAATCATGTAGGTCCTGGAATGGATATCTACTACAACTTCCCCGTCTTATCCATAATTCAGGCTCAATCTGTTAACCCCATTTCACATACGCCGGAGGTGAGAGGCTGCGCCCGGGTGCCATTACACACATCCGGACCTGAAATTCGGTCAGGACCTCAGAACGCATCTACTTAAATCTCTGGAGGCTCTGAATGTCAGGTAAGTGTGACCCTCTTGCTCACAAAGTAAGCTAAAGACTCCTCCAGGTCCCTGGAAATGTGGTACCTTCATGGTCCAGATCGCTCGGTCCCATATGAAGTTACCCTCAAAGCTGTTAACGACCTTTACAAGGAAGGTTACTTCAAACGATTTGGGATCAGCAATTACACAGCGTAAGTCCCTAATATCGACATGAACTCAACGTCCTCGAGCATGCACATATACAGATGGGAAGTCGCGGAAATTGTCCACATATGTCGGGCAAACGGCTATATTCAGCCGACAGTGTACCAAGGCATCTATAATGCTGTCCACCGTTCTGTCGAACCAGAACTGTTCCCTTGCCTCAGGAAGTTTGGAATAAGTTTCTACGAGTACAATCCATGTACGTGCTGCTGTTGAAAATCCACGACAAAAGCCAACTCTCAACCTCCCTAGTGGGTGGAGGATTTTTCACCGGTAGATATACCTCCACCGACGATATACCAGAAGCGGGCTCTCGATTTGACCCAGAAAAGTCCCAAGGGAAGGTACGAGAGTCCGTTCTCTGACCGCGACTGGTTTCTCACAAGCTTAATCGCGTAGAACTACCGTGGAAGGTATGTCGGTAGATTTGAATACCAGAGCTGGACCAAAACAGCATTTCTGATGCATATGAAGGTATTGGAAGGAACCCTATTTCAAAGCGATCAATTCTATTCGCGCAGTTGCTGTTAAACACGGTCTCACTACCGCCGAAGTTGCTCTTCGCTGGGTGTCTCATCACAGCCTCTTGAAGCGTGAACACGGAGATGCTATCCTCATCGGAGCTTCTAGCTTGCAACATATTGAACAGGTGATAACAGCACTTTAACGGCCTGGAGATAAAGCTCATAAACATTCCCAGAATTTGATCGATCTTGAAAAGGGTCCTCTGCGTAAGTGGCCATTTGTGCTCGCCTTGTTACATCCGTCATTAATAGAACATTTATCAGCGGAAGAAGTAGTGCAGGCGTTAGATGCGGCCTGGGAAGAAGTTCGACCTTTCGCTACCAAATACTACCATTAATCAGTATGGGAACTTGTCAAATCTTGGAAATGTATCTTGCAATCGAGGAACAAATATTTCACGAAGCTCGCTCATATGTGTTGTGCATTCGTTGCTTGGTGGCGCGAGCATCGCGGGGCTTAGGGCGACAGGGATCGCGAACCTTCAATCCCGCAAAAGGAAAGACGGCCCTCGTTCGTTATGGTATCTGATTCGGAATTGAAACGGAGAGCATTGAAAGGGACTCGAACTTGAATTATTGATCATCTCAAAGAAGATGAAGCTAATCGGGAACCAGTGGAAGCCACACGAGATATAGGATGTTCTGCTGTCGTTGGTAACACCAAGTTTTACACTAGAGTGGAACAAGTGAATACACGCCAGTAAACTTGATGACGGAGTGGTTTTAAATGAAATGCACCCTTCCTATCGCGGTCCCGTGGCTCGATTTTACCCCCAAAGTCACTATCCCTATTCTTGCCAATGTGGTAATGGGGTTGAATAATGGCACCAGCCTGCCTGAAGCACCAGGGGAGTCTAGACCGGTAGCGTCGTTACAGATGCGAATCAATGGTATTGCGAAACGTCATCCTCTTTCACTCTGTGTATGATCCGAATTATATTACGGCCGATGTACACCCGCTACTATAATCTCTTTTTCAAGTGAACCTGAGTAAATTGGTTCCAGGGACTTGCGACAAACAGTTGGGCCTGAAGCACCTCTAGTTCTGGGCCTTTAAGATTAAAGGATATGACAATTTACCGGGTGTCTATCATTGATCTCTTCCACCTCGACGTCAACTCGTCCACCTTCAACAAAACACCGGCGGCAGCCCGCTGCAACTTTGCCTCGTGCAGGCCACCCCCACCCTCCACTCTCAACCCTTTTTCCAGTCTCGAAAACACAGCTCCAGCCCATTCACCAACACCCAGCAATAAGCTGGTGTGTTCCAATCCTAATGATTTACCCCCATCTACTTCAATACAGCCATCTAATACAATAAGTGCCAATTCTAATGCTGCGGTGAGGACAGCGGCCTCTTTTCCTTCGCGTTCGGTCTGGGGATTCTCGATATCATCTTCAGACTCTGTGCGTGATATTGGTCGTGTTCCAATTGTAACGGCCAGTTCCAAATTATCTGGCGCAAGAATAGCTAGCCACTCTGGCGCGTTTTGTGCAGCATTCACTAGGATCGCTAAAGTGCGCAAGAACTGCGATAGCACGAGTGGGTTAAGAATAAGGCCAGTTCCGGCACCGTAGTATCTCTGTCTTCCTTCTCGCTGTGAGGTCCTCTCTTCCCGAGTCTGTTCGTCGCGGAGGAAAAGCCAGAAGCGGTTGACGAGTGGGCTGATAAAGAATTCGGCTGCAACCTCAGTAAAGGTTGTGCGCTTAGCAGGAGGGGTACTGCCCATGCGAAGACGGGCAATCACATCTGACGAGGAGGACTTGACCTCAGTAATCGTTGGAGTTTTGTTGATCTTGAGCCTCCGTTCGCGTACAATCTCGGGTACTTTATCTTCCGTTGCCTCTTTCCCTTTGTCAATGGCCTTCCGACTCAGATCTTCGACCATGAGCGGCAGAAGTGTGGTATTCGCCTGTGATGCGGTGAGGTATCGTTGATGCAGTGGCCCAGGCATCATCTTGCTCGGGAAGCTGATTTTTTCCTTTGGTACCTGTGAGGGTGGGACTGGAAGGGAGGCCAGCTCTCTGGCACCTATTGCGAGTGCATTGAGGGCGACGTGGCGTTGGTCGACGGAATACTGGTTCTTGAAGAATTCTTCGATCAGTGCACTGGGAACCGTAATGAGAAAAGGTCGTGGAGGGGTATATATAATAAGACATACGGGGCAACCTTCCTGGGGGCGCATGCAACAAGAGCGTTCATCGCCCCCTGACGCTTTTGATCAAACCCCGGTAGGTCGAAGTTGTCGTGTAAAGCAAGGAAGCCATAAGCAAGATTGATGGCATTTTCCGCTGCGATACGAACATATAAGTGTGTGTTATGACAAGCAAAAGATATCACCTACCAAGTTCGGTTCCGTACTCTCTTTTTTTCCTGATCAATTCTTCTCCGCAATTCAAGGCCATCTCGATTTTATCAACCTCTTGAGGTTCATCCGAGCCAAGCTTTTGTCCGGTCCCCCTGATCAGATCACCCAACTGCGCAAGATACACCGGCCGTGGCACTTTCTTGACGCCGACGTTGAGTGTTGGGTCTTTCTCAATTTCCTCGAGTTCGGATGGCGTGGGCGAGGCAGAACGTGAAGATGGCGGGGAGGCGTAGCCCATTACCGAGTCGTCAGAGTCATAGCCTGCTTCTGGGGTGACAAACGTTGCCTTTGCAGAATTTACGGGTGGTCTGGTAGGGGCGGGGGTCTCAGAAGCCACGTCTTCGTCGATAATAGTAGTGCCCTCAGTATTGTCCAAGGCCTCTAGAATGCTAAGATCAGCTTCCACATCCTTGGTTCTGATTAACTCCCTCATTTGCCTGCACCAAGGTTTTCCAGAATCATCACCTTCCCATTCACCAAAAGCAAGCTTTTTGTTGGTCCTTTGAGCGATAATCTCCGCTGCGAGCATCCCACATCGTCGAATAGATGTATCTAGATGAGATATATACGTTCCTATACCTTGAATGAAGGGAGGTGAGAGCACCACAGCTCGAAGATCGTTGGATGGAAGATAAGATATGGTTAGAAGGAAGAGGGACGTGAGGTCTAAGCATATACGCTGTCAGCTAAAATTCGGCGCGAATGGGAGAACGACTGACAGCGGTGGTGGGATAGGAGTGAGTGTTTGATATGATCCGACGCCGACCACACGTCCACAACAAGTTCTAAGAAAGCCTCCAAAGCTGAAAGAGAAACGTTCAGTGCTGGTATCTGATCAAACGGCGAGCCGCAACATACTCTTGAGGTTGGTTCCATCTGGCCCCGCAACCCAACAAACAAAGATACGAGCATATGACTCCTCCCAGTCTCGGCTTAGGATCAGATTCGTGACGGTTTCCCAAAGTTCATCCTCATCGTCGGTCAGCTCGCCCAAAACACCTGAGAGTAGTGATGCCTCCGATTTCACTTGAGCTCTCCCACGCGCAGAACCATTTGAAGCAGGTTCAACTGTGTTCAGAGAGGCAATGAGTGATACGAGGACAGATCGGAGTGTTAAGCTTGAGGGGATGCTGAGGATAACCTTTCGCCAAGCGGTGGTGTATGTTTTAGATTGTGATGTTTTGCGAAGCCTTTGGCGAACGACAGGGAGGTTTGTTTGCCAGAAGGATGGTTGGGATCTTGCTGTTGGGGGACTTGGGGGAAAGGCACCAACATTTACGAGTTTTGTGACAAGATAGCTCAGCGAGCCTGCCCAATCTACACCACATGGTAATCAGTAGATGACATTTCGTCGAATGGGACAAACTCACTTGGCGCAGACAGTTGAGATAACTTCTCAACGAGTACTTCAACCCTCCTACACACACAATTCAAGTACGCGCCATTCTCCAACACAGGTGGAATGTCCAAGCCCTGTCCAACACCTCCAAGAGCATTCGCGACTTTTGCGGGAACGCTGATAACATCTCGAACACAGTCTTCCCAAATTGAATCCTTCGTCGCAACGTGCTGGGCAGACGTTGTTCCTGCAAAAATGGCGGCCCATAACCGGTCCACTGGGTACTCCCTCGCTAGACTTTCTAAGAATCTAATTCCGTCATGACTGAGTCTCCCTGTGAGTATTGTTTCATATGCTTTCAAAGAGATATATCCGGCAACTGGGCGCGCATTGACGAAAGGATCTGGGCAGAAATATTGTTTTACAAGAATAATCGCACTAGGTTGATGGTCTCTAAGGGCGGTATCCCATACGGGTAAGATATGTTCAAGAAGCGCACGCTGGATCAGTGGGATATGTTTCTGGACGTTGACGGAGTTTGGCGGAAGTGGGTCCGTGTTGTATTTGTGAAACTGCGGCGGGAGAATGGCGAGGCTATCGAGTGGGGCAGCCAACAACAAGAGCAGGGTTTGGATATTGTCAATTGGTTGCTGAAGGCGTGTGATTGTATCCTTCACCTGGTCCTGGATGTCCGCCATAGTTTAATCAGAAGAAGAGCCACGCCATGGGGAAGCGCTGATGTCTTCGGGATCAAAAGTCTATATTATCATGTCACAGGATCAGCCCATACACGTTCATCCACTATCATACAAATATATAATCACACTCAAAGAGCACACAGAAAGTTGGAAATAGATCATCGAACAAGCTCAACATACAATACCAATCGACATGAACCGGGAATACGAAAAGAGAAACAAATAACTGAAACATGAGGAGAAAGGTATCGTCAGAGATCAGACGGTGATTGTGCTCAAGCTGCCGTCTACCGTACACATGGGTTAGCGACAAGTACGCGTTGTCAAAGATACCAGGGCTTGTCCTACCTTCTCTTCAGTCTTCTCTGCCTTTGGTAGCGCAGGCTTGGCTTTGGACGCTGGTTTAGCTTTGGACGCAGGCTTGGCCTTGGTCACCGACTTTGGCTTTGATGTTGAGGACTTGGTCGACGCAGGTTTGGCTTTAGATTTAGTCGTTGCATTGGCTACCCCAGTCTTAGTCTTGGTCTTTGTGGCTGGCTTTTTGATTTCACCGGTCACAGCCTGATAGAGACAATACCATCAATTGACATAACAGTAATTACTCGGCACAACGCTACGGACCTTCTTAACAGCGCCTTTCTTTGCTGTTGTCGTCTTCTTAGCAGCGACAGCAGGCTTTTTGGCGATGGCCGATTTCTTTGCTGAAGCTACACTAGTCTTTTTAGCGGGCGCCTTCTTGGTGTTAGTGCTTGTGGTGGGTTTCTTCGTGGTGGCGGTGGTCGACTTCATGACAGCCTTGGGCTTTGGTGCAGCTTTGGTGGCAGCAGCAGGCTTCTTCACAACGGTAGGTTTAGCAACAGCCTTAGGCTTAATAGCGGTTGTGGTGGGTTTCTTGGTCACAGGCCTAGTGTTCTGTCAATAGTATACCGCCCGAGGGTTAACGTGATGGGATCATTGTCAACATGTATACGGCGTGTCGGATAGCGAGCTGATAAACTGACCTCCTTCGCGGCATCGGTACGAGCCTTGGACGCAAGTTTGACCTTTCCAGAAGGACCTGCCAAAGTCGGACATATGTCGGACCTTAGGGCATACGACCGAACATGGTTGAACTCTCATACCTTTGGGGAGCTGGAAGATACCTTTCTCACTACCTGAGGTGATAGCACGGTTGAGCTGACTCGCAGCAGCAGCGTTAAGCTCGATCTTGTATTTAGTTTCAACAAACTAGACCAGGCTCAGAGAGGGAGGTAGAGATGTGGAACTCGAGAGACATGCCTTCTTGATGGTTGGTCGAGAGACACCGGCTCGAGCTTCGTCTGGATGCGCAACGATGCACTCCTACGGGCGATAAGGGTGAAAAGGGTGTGAGGATCGTCCGACGGCCATTTGGAGGACGAGTGGGGGCGGGACCGGCGCGTACCTTGATCATTTCGATCCATGTGGGGTGAGCTGCGGTGTGGGCCTTGTTGGCTGCAGCGGAGGCTTTGCTGGAAGCCTTAGTGGATGTCTTTCTGGTCGCAGTAGGCATTGGAGGCAAGGGAATGATCTGTTTGACGGGAGGAGCAAGTGTAGGTGAGGGAGAGGGGCAAGGAGGGGTAGTGGTGAGCCATTTGTTCGTCCCAGAACCCAGTGCCACTTCCTCATAGTCACGTGGAGGAGAGAGATGCGCACGGACACCTTTCTTTCTAGTCCAATCTAGCAAAGCTCCCGCGTCAGACGGTGCACAAGAAGGGGTCCTAGTAGCAGCAGAAGGTCCAGTAGATGTCTATAGCAAATTCCTCGAGAAAATGGGCTGCGGATTGGGGATATCTAGCTGATTTCGTGCGAGTGTTCACTTATGAGCCTAAGAAAGCAGTCCGGGCAAGCTCTAAGATCGCGCGATATTGAGCAGGAACAGAGAGGTAGATTATACCACACATATGGCAGATTCTAGCGGAAAGATATGGGTGCAGCAATGAGATTGTGGAGGTGAAGTGGAAGAGGAAGGATAAAGGTGGATTCGAAATTAGACCAAGTCTGTTCGGAATTTGCCAAGCTTCTTTCCTAATCGGGTAGCATGTCCACATACGTATCCAGCAGTCTACCCCTCTCCCAATACTCCCTCCATCTCTGTTCTCGGAAGGTCTTTTGTTGGATCAACAACAGGGCTATCGGCTCAAACAAAATGCCCGGAATTTCGGATTATGTCGTTACCGACGATCTCACCATTCTTCTCGCCCTCATCGCTGCGACGACTTTTTTGTTGAATAACCTCTACAAGCCTCAACCTTTAGTTCACCCAATTTTGCTTGGGAGGCAGAGTGATGTTGGACGCGCACGTAATCCAGGAGAGAGTGCTGTTTACAGGAACTATGGAACTGGCTTAATGGGTCGGGTAAGATTACACGTCAAGAGCAGACCCTCCATTTTCTTACTTGTTATAGTTCCCTGTGCGCCCAAGCAAGGAGGTTGCTATCCTCGCCGACCTCATCAAGCCAGAATCCGAAGCCGCTCGCACGCTTTGGGCTACCAAGGTAAGAGACTCGTTTTTGGGTTCGTTACTTTCTCTGAGGGGGTCAGGCTACGAATTCTGGCCTTCAAGACCGCATTGCTGCGCTTGGAACTGGTCTCATTCGCCTCGCGAACGTGAAACCGGGAGAGTCAAAAGTCCTCTTGTTGCTTAACGACGGAATCGGTATGTGTTATATATTCTTCTGTAGAGTAATTCTAAGTTTGATCATCACAACGCTTGCAGAATTCATCCTTGCCGATTTCGCCCTCGCATCCCATTCCATCATCTCCATCACTCTTACCTCACAGGAATTGTTGAAGCAGGTCTTTGAGGCGCAGTCAGTTTCTACTATTATTGCCACGGTTGAGATTGTGCCTCGGGTTCTTGAAAGTATCTATGCCTCTGGTTCTAATTCGAGGCCGTATACCATCGTCGTCGTCGGAGAAGTTGGCGCACAGACTTCGGCTAGTATTGCAAGCAATATCCGGATTCTCAAGTTCTCCGAGGTTGAACGTGAGGGCGTCAAAGTCGAGAAGATTCTTAGCCCGATCCCTGGTATGTCATGCCCCATCCCCCCCCGCAAACCATGGCACAGCTCATTTAAACACACAGAGCCCACTAATGTATTCACCGTATCATACTTTTCCAATGAGGCTGGTCAATTACAGGCCGCCCAGCTCACCCATGAGAATATGACCGCTGGTGTTGCAGCTACTCGTACTCTGCTGCCGGTTTCTCATGGGTTGTCTCCACTGGATACCCTTGTTTCGGCATTTTCGTTGAATACTGCATATGGAAGGGTCATTGCGTATACTGCGATCCATGAAGGGACTAGCTTTGCAACACTGCCTAGCTCCAAAATATATCATGCAGATGGGTGTAAGCTTTTCGCGGTCATTTGTCAACCATCCAAATTTGATGATGATTTCTCCGTAGACTCGGCTCCCCCAATCGACGCTTCAGATATTCTAGCTGTCAAGAGGTATCCAATCCCATCCCCAACAATTCTGTTCGTACGACCCGGGCACCTCAAATCTGTTGTGGTGAATGTTCTGAAGAGGGCCTCCAAATCGTTTTTCCTATTCCCCTTTGCTAGGAGACATAAACTTGCCGGCGTTACTGATGGGTTTATCACGAGAGACAGTCTGTGGGACAGGCTAGTATTTGATGGGGCCAGAGCTAAAGTGATTGGAGACGGCGCGGCGACGTTGCGGGGAGTCGTCGTTAGTGGCGGTGAGTAATCAAATGCTTCGCTCCATTTCGAAGTGCAGAATTGATAATAGATTGCTTCTGCGCTTCCCTTTCCAGGGCCATTGCCGGCAGTCCTAATGACCCCGGCTCGCATTGCGCTATCTGTGCCCCTTGTTAACGTGCTTACGCATCCCCTTGTGGCTGGGCCTGTCCTCGCTTCGCATCCCTTCGATTTGCAGGACTTTACACAGGAAGGTGAGAGTGAGAGTAAAACTGCGCATGTTGGTCCTCCTAGCGTCAACGTTGAGGCAAAGTTAATTGGGGTAGAAGATGACAAAGTTGAAGAGGGGGCAGATCCGGTTGGTTCACTGCTCGTGCGCGGGCCCCCAGTTGGAAAGATTGGAAATGGGGATCAGCACGAGGACTATGTTCAGGTATCCCCAACTGATGATAAAGATGAGGGTTGGGTGAGCACTGGAATTAGAGCGATGGTCCAACCCAATGGATCGTTTGTTGTTCTGTCATAAGCCACTACGCTATGTACTACTCATACTTTGAGGATTGAATATATTATGCAAACTTGAAAGTAGTTGAAGGGAGGATTGGACTCACGTGGTAGTGACGCGAGCAAGACGCGTCTGATCAAGCTGGACATCAACAAACAGGAAAGTCAACGCAGCCACTGATGGCATAAGAAATTCATGTCATGTGACATGATTTAGAGACGCGACGTGAAGGGATGATAGGTTTAAATAGGAAAGCACACTTTCCCCCGTATTGTCCACTCTGCCACATAATATTTTTCAAGCTTTTTTTTTTGCGTAGCCAATTCTAGTGCAGCATTTCACCTCTTCTCACCGCTTTGACTAATACCTATGGCTACTGCTACTCCCTCTGCCGAGCCTGCCCCCAAATCCACCTCTCCAGGAAAGACCAAGGAACATAAGAAGAAGACCTCTGGAGTGAAGAAGGCTGCAACTAAGAAAGCTACTGCTGGTACTAAAACCAAGGCCCCCAGTACAAGCAAGGCTAAAGCCGCCGCTGTGGCTGTTGGTCGACCCTCATGGAAGGAGATTATCAAGGTATGTTTACATCGTGTCTGATGAAATCCTATGTATAGATAGCTGATATTCATAATTCACAGGAATGTATTGTTGATCACAAGGACGAGGCCCGACAGGGTGTTTCGAGAAGTACGATCAAGAAGGCATGTGCTAATGAAGCCGTCCTTTTGTCAAGATGAGAGAATTGACGTCGGCTCTTTTTCGTTTGCAGTACGCGGAGGAGAAATACAAGATTGAGGTTGTTGGGAACCAAGTGTTCCAGTTGAATCGTGCAATCACGTCTGGTGCCGAGGACGGTATCTTCCAACTTCCCAAGGGTCCTTCTGGGAAAGTCAAGCTTGCGCCCAAGAACAGAACGTCGGGCGCCTCCAAGGAGGTGAGTGGAATGATAGGGATATGACGTTTGTTGATTGATGCTCACTCGGAACATGCCAGAATTCAAAGCCACCTTCTAAATCGGCTGTTAACAAGGCGCCTACCAAGAAGGCGACTACCACGGCCAAGGCGGGCGCTTCGAAGGCTACCGTAAAGCCTGCCGCCACCAAGAAGGCAGTTGCACCCAAGAAGGTGCTCTCCGGTAAGCCCAAGGCAACTTCGACGAAGAAGACTACAGTTGCTACTAAACGAGGTTCTGCGAAGAAGGTACCTGATGGTCTCACAGTTATCCGATGATGACCCATTCGGCTGACGAATCTTTAAAAAGGCTGTGACTGGCACAACAGCTGCGGCAAAGGCCAAGACTGCCGCGAAGAAGGCGCCAGTGAAGAAAGCTGCAACTGCTGGAGGCAAGAAAGCGTCAACAACGGCGACTAAGAAGGCAGTCGTGACGGGTGCAAAGCCAAAATCGAAGACAAAACCTGCGAGGAAATCCGCCGGCAAACCCACCAGCAAACCAACGAGTAAGCCCGTGTCATCAAAGCCGAGGAAGGTTGCTGCGTAAGCGGATTTATCGGTTGCGCTTGATTTCCTTGTGATTGGACGGTTTGTTTATTGGTCTCCTTTTCCTCTCCCATCTGTGTGCACGTCTATCTTGCTTGTATTATTTATTATGTTATTAGTAGTCTATTTTCCGTCTCGAGGGGTTCATTTTAGTTAGTCTTGTTCTTTGTGTGTGTGTGTAGAGGAATAGAACAAGATACAGTACACATGCCACATGGAGTTCCGATGGCTGAGTTGCGAGGGTGGAAGAGACAATAGGAAATGGAGAGCGTAGCGCCGGGGGGGAGCATCAAAGGATGGGCCGAGAATGGTAGACATGATCTCTTGCAGACTAATTCTGGACGATACATTTTCAGGACTCCAACGATGTGATAATTGGATGTCGTCAGGTTTGGCTTTAAAGACACTGAATGGTGTACACTGGACATATGTGGGCAGATAGTCAGACGGCAGGCAGGCAGTTGGAGAACGGGGTCGCCTGGCAGGTTGATGGTGAGAATAGAAATAGGGGTTTCCCCATTAGGAAGGGTGTGTTGGTGTTTGTGATAGTCAGAGTGGATCTCGATCTCGATAGGCACGGGTATCTGCGCCGATCACAAGGACCCCGGGGAGCTGCATGGTGACTATGGTTGTCACTTTTGTCCCGCTTGTTTCTTCTCCTCATCCATGAAGCCTCCTACCTATGGACTTCTTCCACTCTGACCCCCACCAACAATCTCACTCATACGGTACTCGCAAGAGCCACAACATCGCTATCAAACCCTCCGCTCGTCTCAGATCTTCTCCAGACCACACTACGCCACCAACTCGCAAGTCAAGAAACTCCCCAGACCCTTTCCCCCAGTTTCCACCACCACATGTAGTCCTCCACCCAGACGATGCAAACAGCAAAGTACTCCTTGCAATCGGCCGTGCCTTTCTCTCAGTCGTATGTGCCTTTCACTTTCCCTTTGATCTCGTATTTACCCATTATTACTGCAACAGGATAACTGTGCTATGACCATCAAAGACCTCGCAGAGATGGTCCTCAGCTTTGGCCTCGCCGCACAAAAGTGCGTCAGATGTTTCTTCATTCTTGTCACGTAAGTTTATACTAACCGGGTTTCATTCATTAGCGTATCGGCTGCTAGTCAGGCCATCACAACCTATATTCGCACACATCTCCACCGATGCGAAGTCCAGCAAGATATTCCTCTCTTATTACGCCACGTTCTCTCAGGAACAGATGCCGACGACGACCTTCTTCCCGCACTCTATTCGCGCTCCGGTGGTGCCCAGTGTTCAACACATCCCGAGAATCGTATCACCAATTTTAGGCGCGGGACCATGGTATGGTATCTCAGCCGTGCCACTGGTGCCCCTTGTCCCTTTGCAAGGGCTGGAATTCGACTTTGTGATTACGGCGAGAATGGCAAGGTGGGATACACGGAGAGCTTGGCTAATGAGAAGAAGAGGTCGAAGATTCTGCAGAGGCGGGTGAATGATCAGGCGTGTGGACAGAAGCGGAAGAGATCACTGAGGAGTTGCACGACCACAGCGGCACAGGACTCAGCAACAGACTCGGAAAGCGATCACGATAAGCCTCCGCCCAAGGTCAAGCTTACGTTACGTCTTAAACCACTCGCTAAATGCGCGTCCTCCTCACCCCCTTCATCTTTGGCGCAGGCGCCCTCAACGTCTAGAAACGTCATCGACCTTACGGAAGATGTTGACTCCTCTGATTCGGATTCGGATTCCTCCATGTCTGTTGATGATTCTGACGAACAGCCGCAGCCACGTTGTGCCGAACAACCCCAACACCGGCCAGAAGACTCATCACCCTTTTGCCTTCCTCCTTACCCTCGGCGCTCTGTCTCCATACCGTCCTATGCCCCCTCCACTAACGAACCCTATCCCTGCTATTCCACCGCTGCCCAATTGTACCGAGAACCGTATCTGCGCTCACCATCCGTAACATACAGCATATCTTCGCCTCCCCCCGAGTCCGACGACGAAGACGTTGAAGATCAGGTTTCCGTGACACACTCAAGGCGAAACTTCTACTACAACTTTTCGGAAGACGAGGAGGATAATGACGACTGGGATGAGGGTGAAGTGGATAGTGAAGCAGATGGAGAAACATCATGGGAGAGCCCCGGACCCCGTTCACCATCCGCGCCCCTTTCTGTCCCACCCATACCAGAGATGAGAGTAAAGGCAGAACCGAGGGATGTACAGGGGATGTTGGATGCATGGGACCACTTTGACTCGAGCATGGCAGATGCCAAGGTGGTCGAGGTTATCGCTCAGGCCGCCGCTGTGCTCAATCCCGACACAATTGGTGGTCCGGCCAGTGGGAAATCAAATGTGAAGGTCGAATTCCAAGATGTGTGGGATTGGGATGCGCCATCAGCACCTCAGCAAGAGTGGGGTCTGGGTTTGGGGGAGGAGACTATACGGATCAAACAAGAGGATTTTGACCTCGGCATTGATTCGTTGTTTCCAAGTGTAGGCGATGATTCCTTCGAGCTGGAGGGCGAGAGCTTGGATCGGGATAGTGAAGGTGCGCCTGCGATCAAACAACGAGCGAAGACCGCACCCGTGTCCCAGCTGTGTGCCTCAACTCGATTCCCAAGTTCACCTTCACCATCATCAACTCTACCTGAAACCATACGAACTACCACTGCAGAATCAATATCCCCAAGCCCACATCCCCTCACCCTCCCTCCACCCATGTCACCTGGTGCAGCTGCGCTTGTTCAGTTAATCCAAGCTCTGTCAGTACACTCACCTACCGTCGAAACACCCTCAAACGGCTATACCCCCCCTTTGACTGATGGACCTCCTCAATCATCCGTTTCACCTTCACCCCCATCCGTTCCACCCTCCTCTCTCGTACTTACCACAACGACATCAATCACACCCACGCAGCAACCATGTATATCACCCCAGGCAATGAGGGCGAGTTCGAGTCCAAGTCCGAGCATGGGAGAGGCCGAAGGGATCCTGGTGCATACTTGTCAACCTTGTAATCCCTCAATAACCGCCACTCAGATAGAAGGTATGCTTCCTCTACCCTTCCGATGAACAGATCATCCTGACCCGAATTTACAGAAATCTCAGTATATCAGATGATGCTTGGGCCGTATCTCCTGTTGCGACGTATTGATACAGATTTCGTGAATCTGACACCAGTTGTTGAGTGGTGTGGGAAGGCAAGGGGGTATCCCGTGTTGAGTACGGTGCCAAATGCGGTCGTAGTGATGCGGGGCTGTGGAAGCGAGAAGGTGTGCGGAGTATGGGTACCGTTGGAAGTTGCCCAGTCCTACGTCAAGGACCTCGACACGCGGTCAACGGGAGCGGGTAGAGATGGACTGATGGAGGGCCTGAGTGTGTTCCTAAGTGACGAGCTCGTAGAACGATTCCCCAGTGCCCTCAAGGATTTCCATCGGACGAACTCGAGTGGGAGGATGTTGAAGCAGTTTGGGAGACGGTTTGAGTCAATGGTCACTTCCCATTCCGCTGCGGCGACAGTCACCACCGATGCGACTGCAAACACTGTAGCAATTGCGAATAATGGACCGTTGAACCCACAGAAAATGATGCAGGCGGATACCAGGCAGAGTTGGATGCACAAGGACACCGTGGTCCCTGTACCGATGACAGGGGCTTTTGCGCTTGGTGCGGTTTTGATGATTGGAGAAAAGGAGGGTTTAGGTCGCCATCATTCGTCATCGCAGCAGCTCTTGCATCATGTTCATAGACGAACGGGAAGTGGGAAGCAGGAAGGCGATGTTTTGGACGTCGTGTCGCCACTGAGTGCAAGAGAGCAGGAGATTTTCCAAGAGTTATGTGTAATCCCTGGGGAGGAAGAGGAGAAGATGAAAGAAGAAGAAGTAGAAACTGGCCGGATAGAAGTGGAGGGGCTCGCAGAGAAGGAAGAAGAAGTGGATATACCCATGATGATTGTGAACGGGAAATGCGGTGTGGCGAACGTCAGAGTGAATGTGGACATAATAGTAGAGGACGTCGAGTCCAAACCTTCACCGTTGGAAGAAGCAGAGAGTCCTGTGGTCGTGCCAGTGCGGTCGTCCTCAGAAACGCCGTTGGATGGGAATGTGTCTGCATTAGAGACGAGAGCCATGACGACGGGTACGAGGCTCACTAGGGCTGCTACGATGTCCAGGGCTCTTGAGAAGCAGGAGAAACAACAAGCGCTGAGACGGTCAAAACGTGTTGCGGATGCTCTGGCTGCGCAGACCCAGTTACAGCAGCAGCATAAGACGAGACCGCGAAAGCGACCCGGATCGAGGAATACGTTGTCATAACGCGATTGATTCACTCGTTATCCCTCGTGCATTGGCTGGCTTCTCTTCCCCTGTCTTTGGGCTTCTTCCCTCGGTTCACCTTTTTTCGATATTATGATCCTCTTTTCGCTGATTTTTCTTGGGCGCTGGTTCTTCGGTCGGTTCGACTTTTATGAAACATTTGGCATGCTTCGTTTCGTTTGCTTTCTCGATTTCCTTTTGGTCGTTATGGTCCCCTCCTCTCAGTATGGTCTTGAATGTAGATTTGTAGCAGATATAGTCATTTCTTTCGTCTCCTCACGCACTTTCAATTTTTTATTTTGCTCTCGTTCTGAATTCTCAGAGCGGTTTATGAGATCGAGCGACATGCAAACATTATGCATGATATGGCACTTTTACTACTACTATTACTACATATGATTTCTCTCCTTTTCGATTCTTCTGTTGGCACTCTGATACAAGAGAAAGCATAGGGTAATTAGTAGTACTTTCACAATAGTCATAAGAAGTAGTTAAGTAATGCAATGAAATAGCTTCTAAACACTTGGTGGACTGTGAACTTGAGTTGGCTTCTTGGTGGGATCGGCCGAGGGGAGCGTGATTTTCGCGAAGATGCTTCGTCATATGAACTTGGTCACCTCCTGACACTCGGAACGTGGCGTGAAAAGACGGCTGGAGCTTGTCGCTTAAGCGCTCGCTCCGTTGGGGTACCTTTACTCCGCAACTCAGTACTCAGTACTCAGCCCCAGGATGAACACAAGGTGCACAGCATCAATGTGTAGGACAAACGTGTAACAATGGGGTCAGTTTTCTTGTGCCGCTCAAGGGCTCCGATTGTTACGGCCGCCCCTCAGTGGGATAGAAGGTTAAGTCAAATTAGGGTTGTCTTCGCGGAATTTGTTAGTGTTCTTGGTCGGGCAATCGTTGGATGGATGTTCGGCGCTTATCATCGGCTAGTTTCCGTTCTATTTGAGAGCCCCGAGACTAGCGATGATGCGCCTCATATCAGATGTAGGTGATTTAATCTAGGCGCTATAGACCACAGAGCCGAATAAGTATGTGTGTGTTGAAGGCCACGAAGTGTGGGATTATATATTTTGACGAGGACGGAGACTGATGTGTATCAAGCGTGACCGTTAGGTCTGACTAATTCAGAATAAGCGCAGTCCGTGTGTGCATTTGTATTTGGGGGACAGGGAGGGATGAAAATGGCAAGTGGTGATTTATAGATTTGGGGCGTGTGGTGCATTCTCTCTCCGTGGCTTAAGTGTTGGCAAAGTCGGGTGACTTGGGAGGATGGAGGAAGATCCGTGCCTAAGGAACACAGTCGTTGTTACGCGGGGTTGCGAATCCTTCAGGCCTCGTTACGGCCCGGAATTTTATGGATTGAAAAAGATCATTTCACATCAACAGTCAACGGTTAAGGTTCCCTGTCTTTGACGGTTTACACACGTAGTATAGTTGTTCTATCTATGTCTGCCGGACATAAGGTTTCTTAGCCGACTCGCCAACCGTGGGTGCCGTTACTCATGTAGTCACGGTACTATGACAAGTGAAAAACGAATTGGACAGTTTTTTTTCCGATTTTGTGATAATGGCCGACAGAAAGAGCAGGGATCATGTGAAGAAAATTTTCAGAAATCGTTCTGGGCTGCAGAAGAACGGACAGCGCACGGGAGCGGGGACAATGGATTGGATATGGGCAAAGAGTTCTGGGGAACATTCCAAGAGATGGCATGGGAGGAGGAAGTGGAATGCGTGGGAAAGGTGGCCAGCAGGGAGAGAGGAACTTGTTGGCGCTCCAGTGTTTACTCCCAACATCCCCTTCCCCATTACTTAGTCCTATTCTCGAGGCTGCTCTATCGTACTACCGCAGGGGCTGCTTTTTTCCCTCACAGCCCTCGTAGTATCGCTCTAGACCATCGCTGAAGGTCCCTATCGCCTTCTGTCCATCTGGTCTCCTCGAGCGAGCGATTCTCTCTAATTGCTAATCCTCTTGACGCCTTCGTATTTTGTACAGCCAGCGACCGTCCAGCACTTTCGTAATCCCTAATCCATCTTTTCAAACCCTATAATGTCTTTATCAGCCTCTGACAACGGCTCCTATTCGAGGGTTCCTCCCAGTGGAAAAACGCCGCCCCCTGCTCCTTCGGCCGCTTTCGCTGCTGCAAAGAGGTCCGTTTCTGTCTATTTTCGTCCCTTCTTTCCCTCTGTCTCACCCGATTTCACGATTGACCACAGACTCAGCCAGATGCAGGCTGATGGCAACCTGGGAGGAGGTGCAAGGTACAGACCTCCGGCTTTGCGTGCTATTGCCTCTGGAGGCTCTCCTCCCAATGAAGGCTCCCCTACCGTCACCACGCCAGGGGATGGCTCCACCTTACCTCCTACCAATTTCCCGGCTGGCTTTAGGAGAGCTAGGGCAGGAACCTTACCTTCTAACGTTCAACTTGCGGCTCAGCAACGTTTCACCGAGGCCTCTAATACCCTACCTACTTCAAATCAGCAAGATGCTCTTCTCGACCAGGCACATCGTACCTTGGCTGCCAGTCCTGCATCTGGCTTGGCCCCTTCTCGTCCTGGCCTTCGTCATGCCACTTCTGTCGCGTCAACCGCCGCGTCATCGGTGGTCAATGAACGTACCAGTCGTCTGCGGGCGGGCTCTCTTACTTTGCCATCTGCTGGACTGACCAATGCATTTGGTTCCTCGCTCTTTTCGTCACCTTGGATGCCCTCGACCAATACCGGCGGAAGCGGGATCCCTGTTTTGGAGGAGCGATCTGTCACTTCCGTCGACTCCGAAACAGATGCATTTGATGTCCATACTCTCAACTATCTCGGGTTGGACGACCTTCGGCCTCCTGCGGCAACTTTGACAGAATTGCGTAGCCAAGCGCAGGCTGCCATCGCTGGCAACCTAGCTAATCCTAATCGCATGCGTGCCAGCACCGTGTCTACTTATGGTCGTAGGCCTCAAGTCGGTTCACTCATCTCCACCCCCGCTGCTGAAGTTGAAGAAGAATATTTTGTTGGAGAATACGAAGATCATGGCTATAACCGTCAACACCTGACGCCGTCTTACGACACCCCTACACACGACAACGGGTATGCGTCCTCGTACCTCAACCAGGGCTTAAGGGCTACAGAGAGCCTGGCCGCTACCAGGCCACGCGCTATTTCTGTTGGTACTTTGGATGATCCCATGCGCACTATTACCCGCAGGGCCACAACTGCGGCAGATACCCTCCCCTATCTTAGTGAATTAAACCACCAGACTGCTAATCTCAGTTTAGTCTCCAATAACCTCGGAAATAACCCCTCGAGCATTCTAAAATCCGATAACAAGCTAGCGGGGCCCAGGACGTCCTCTTCTCCCTCTGTTCACTTCCCCAATGGAGAAGTCTCGGGGGGAGGAAGAGGTGCATCAGCCTATTTGCTTGCGCCTAATAATCAGTCCCACCAAAATAGGTCTATTTCTCCAAAGTCAGAAGGCCAGTCCTCCCAAATGCAAACTCCAACACGTTCACTTTGGATCGGAAATCTGGATAGCTCTGTTACAAGCGAGCAATTGATTCACGTTTTTGCTCCCTATGGTGCTATTGAAAGCCTGCGTCTTCTGCCTGAAAAGGTGCGCCGCCATGGCTTCTATTGCGCTTATCGGTACTAAATCACGCTTCTTAGGAATGCGGCTTCGTCAACTTCGTCGATCAGGCAGACGCGATCCGTGCCAAGGACGATGTCCTGAACAGACTTGGAGGGAACATCAATATGCCAAATGGTCAACTAGTTCGTATTGGCTTTGGAAAAGCAGATAGCGCCCCGGTCGCCCCCGCGAAGGGCACACCCGTCAGCCCTGGTCCTACTTCACCTAACACGGCTACAGGCAAGAATTCGAGTGCAAATGGTGGTCTCAACAATATGGATGCTCAGCTGCAATCAACCCCTACACGTGCCCTCTGGATCGGCTCCATTCCTTCTAGTACTACCCCTGCTACTATCTTGAGCGTCTTTAGCCCCTACGGACCGATTGAATCAGCTCGGGTTCTGACCCACAAGAATTGTGGCTTCAGTACGTGTCGATAGCTTCGTTGACAGTGTCTTCCTCTGATCCTAACCCCCTTGTAGTCAATTTTGAGCGCCTCGATGATGCTGTTCGAGCTCGCAAGGCCTTGAATGGGCGTGACGTCTTGGGAAGTGATGTGGGTGCCATCAGGATCGGGTTCGCCAAAGTTCCTGTCAAAAATGGTCAAGAAGGTGCTGGCGGTCCAGAGGAAAGCTCCAGCGTTGTGGTTCAAGGCGTTGGTGACTTGAGTGTTGGTGCGACGATCCACGCTCTTCGCAACGTCAAAGGAGCATCTACCATTCCTGCCGATCAGCAAGTCCTTGGTGGAGCTGTCGAGAATTATCGTTCCAACCTTCTGCTGAGCATGATTGGCTCTGGGATTCATAACGTTTCCGACGGCTTGGCCAAACCTCCTGGTCTTACTCCATCGGTCACCGAGCAACAAATGATCATGAGGGAGTTGAGTGCTGGCAGCACTGATGCAGAAGCGGATATCCAAGCCCTTGCTGGTGAGTTATAAGCCTTCTCCCCTTACTACTACTTGTACTCAATGTGACATGCAGAGTTCCGTCCCCCAACTATGTACTACACCACTATTCCTCTCGTCTCGGAAAGACCTAATAACAGGCGTTGGGATGCTGCGAAGCTCCGTGAATTGCGAAAACGTCTAGACTCTGGATCTATGGGTATTGAAGAAATAGATCAGGTTACCACAGATTTTATGGATGGAGAAATTGTCGACCTTGCCTCAGATTGGCTTGGTAACACAGTGAGTTTGAAAAGACGCTCACGCTTGAATTGGCTCCTGATGCAACTATAGGTCGTTCAAAAACTTTTCGAGAAGTGTTCCTCGACGCCTCGCTTTGCGATGCTGGAACGTCTTGCCCCTCACTTGGCTATGATTGGTATCCACAAGAATGGTACATGGGCAGCACAAAAGATCATCGAGTGTGTCTCCAACCCCGATGAGGTTGGTTTAATTGCACAGAACCTGAGGGCATATGCGCCTCCTCTCTTGTTGGATCAGTTTGGAAATTATGTTGTACAGTGAGTGATGTCTTGCCCTGGTCAACGAATGGCATTGCTCAATCCAGTAGGTGCTGTCTGCGCTTCGGCCAACCTGCCAACGACTTCATTTTCGACGCTATTGTTGATCGTATGTGGGAAGTTGCACAGGGACGTTTTGGTGCTCGCAGCATGAGGGCATGTCTGGAGAGTCCTCATATTACCATCAGTCAGCAACGCAGGATTGCAACAGCCATCATCCTCAACTCGATCCCCTTGGCCACCAACCCCAACGGAGCGCTTCTTTTGACCTGGCTCTTGGACACTTCCAACTTCCCATCACGCTACAACTTGTTGGCTCCTCGTTTCACACCCCATCTCTCGCACCTCTGTACCCATAAATTGGCTTCGTTGACTGTGCTCCGTATTGTCAATCAGAAAAATGAGCCCAATGCTTCCCGCCAGATCGTCGAGGCATTGTTCAACTCCCCTGGAGACCACGTGCTCACTGACGTCCTGGGAGATCAAGTCAACGGCGTTGCTGTCGTCCACAAGATTTTGACAAGCTCCTTCCTCGATCCCATAGACAAGCAGAACTATATTGAGGCCACGAAGCGCGTATTAATCGAGCTTAAGGTTATCGCGACCCAAGCTTATCGTCGGCTTATTGAAGAGGTCGGGTTACAGGTTCCTAACTATCAACCGACATATACGAGCCTCCCTCCCGGTGGAAAGTCGAAGGCTAATAACCAGAATGCGTTTGCCGGTGTTCCTGGGCTTCCCTCCTACCCGCCTAATGACCAGGGCTTCGCTTCAATGATGGCGGCTTTACAAATGGGTGGCCAGAACCCCCAAGCAGGGCCAGCGCCGATGCCTCTCGACCCTGCTTATCCTCAGTCCCAACCTGGTCAAGTCCGCCGCCCTAACCTTGCTGCGCCGGTTCCTGCTCCTGCCCCATACAGTCCCCCCATCGACCCTTTTAGTCCTTTCGGTGCTAGGACCCCTGACGGTAACAGCCCGAGACAAATGGCTGCTCGCAGGCTTGTTGGTATTCCAGGAAATGGCAATCTTGGGCCAATGCCGAACTATGGACACCAATCTCCCGCTATTCCGCAGCCCGCCAACCTTCTTGGTGTCGGTCCGCCTCAGCCATCGTATGGAGGGATGCCACCTCAACAAATCCCTCCCCATGTTTACCAGTCTTATATGTATCAATCCTACCAACAGAATCCTGCCAATAACATGGGGGGATTCTGAATGCCCTTTGAAGACGAATATTCATGACGTCCTTTATCTATCTCTACATCATCTATCTATTCTCTCCTCTGCCACCATAAAGTCTGCACGCTCTTTCCAATCCGTTGTCTACATTTGTGGTCCGCTGGTTAACGAGTTCTGGATCAATCGCTCATTGCTTTATACCCCTGCCCAACGCACTGTACACACCCCTATCCCGCTTTCCTCCTCTCCCCGACCTCTACCTTGTCACCGGACTTAAAAAAAATGGGGCTTGCATGTGTGCGATATCTGGTCGATACTGGATGATTTTCTTTTTCCTTCAGCTTTGTGCGTCCTAAACTTGTTTGGTCGAATAGTACTTGCTCCATTTTTCCTCTTTTTACATCCATATCCTCCACATGTGTACAACAAAGGTTCGACTGTCCTCTCTAGCAGTCATAAAACGATAGATTTAGTTTCACCTTCTATTTCTTCGACTGCTTATCTTAGTATTGAGTTGGTTCGTCATTCTTCGCGATTTCTCCCAAAGTACAAGGGACTGGGGAATTTTGGGTGGATTAACTGTGAAGGCAATGCCACTTATGCGTACTCTACACTGTATAAACGCTACTCTCGCCGGCGATGTATGCTCTGCAATAAGATGTCTCATTTTCCTTTCTCATTTTGCTACATGTGTTGAAACTTGAGTGTGCTTGCTGAATTGCGACCCTGCGACTCTAAACGTTATAGTCATTTGATCACAAGCAACTTTGACTCTCTTACCTCATCCCCCCTCCATGGGCAATTCTGCATCAAGAGCGGCCAGAAAGCTGCCAAAGCGCGCCGAGCCACCTGCATGGGCCGGGAAAGCAACCCCAAGCCCAGACAAGGCGCCTGCTGGCCAGGGCAGGGAACAACTCAAAGACAATATGGCAAGGGCAAGCGAGCATAGGACAGAGGGTGTGTCTGCAAAATCATTTCCTCTGACCAGCTCTAAACACCACTCATTTCCCCTCATAGCCATTGAGAAAGATGCTCGAGACCCCGACTTTCTGGCCAGCCTGCAGCAGTTAGGACCGGTTACTGTGGACCACCATATGAAGCCAATACGGACGGTACGGCTTCAAGACATCGTTCTCCCTCTTTCTATGGACATTGCTGACACATTCTATTTGAAAACACACAGGATAATACGACGTCAACCACTTCAGCACTGTTCAAAGCGCGTCAGGAAGATGCAGAAGAACGTGAAAAGCTCCGGGAATACAGGTCCACCCCCAAAGGAGGAGAGAGTAGATTCTTTGCGGACCAACTCTCTATGATGCTTGATGCGAGGAAGGGAATTGAGAGTCCAGATAAGGTAGGACTCTTGTCGAAGAATCAGGAGATTGACTTGAACAAGTTGGAGAGTGTGGCGAGGTTTGTGAATACGCCAAGTATTATGAAAGGCGCTGCTAGGAAGTTTGTGGATAAGGATGGTAATGAGAGGACTATTGCCAAGGTGCGGTGGTTGACTTTTTTTTGCGCTTTTGAGTGGATTTGGCTGATGTGTGGATGGATCCTGTAGGCTGTCTGGGTGGACGCGCCTTATTTGAAGTCAACGCTGACGTCGAGTACGTGAGCACAAAAAGGTTGTCGTTGGCTGAGATGAGTGAATGCACTACACTCCGTTGTATAATAGATTATTTATATTCTTAATAAGAACGTTGCTGAGATTGGATAATGCAAAGTATGTATCATGAAAACCCCAGGTTTACAGCGTAATTTTACAGATAAAACTAAGGAGACATGGTAGCTACAGGGCAACTACCGACATAAAAGCAGACTGGTGAGACGGACAAAAGCATAGACATATACAAATTGCACTGGCCGCAAGTAGTGCAAGAAAGCAAGCATATAGTGAAACAAGGCATAGAAAAAGCACATTGACAAACGAAGTAAAACCGAATTAAGCTGTCCAATTTCAAACCTACGGTACGTCATCAAATGAAGACGGCTGATCATGCATGGAGCTGTCCAAAGGGAGGGGTGTGTATAGCGCGGAACAAACGAACGACATGAAAAACGAAAGACAGGTAGGTTGATTAACCTATTCGTGTACCTATTTCAATGCAGAATACTAAAGTGAATTCCTGTAAAATTTACAGTCAATATTGGCCCATAACCAGCAACTAGAACATACCTAGCTGAAAATGACCCCTCTCTTCCCTAAAAAACACTCATCGAGTTAGGAAATTATCTGCATCAAACGACAAGTCGTCAAAGTGCAGTGAATTCAGCTTCATCTCGACACTCATATCGTCGTCGTCATCCGTGGGGCTTGACACCGGCAAAGGAGGCACCGGCGGTGCTTGCTGTTTCCCTAGTCTGAGTTTTGACCCAATATTCTTCAAGCTCAGACTTCTCGGGATGCTGGCACCTCGTGGTCTGATCGAGTTCGAGTTGGTAGGATCCATTCGAGCAGGCTTAGCACGAGGTTTTGCCATCCCATTGGAGGTGAGCATACTACCGCTCTCACTGGGGGACAGGTTAATACCTAATCCAAGGTCGAGGTCGAAGCCCAGCTTCAACGACACGTCAAATTCGGGAGTATGCTGTGTCACGGGTGCATCTGAGATCTTGCTCGTATTTGTGTGACTGGTTGTAGTCTGTTTGTCGCTACTGACCGTATCCGTAGATAGTATGGATGGTAGACTCGTGCTTGAGGATTGTAATGGCTCTTGGCTTGAGTCACAGCTCCTGCTCGCGCTAGACACAAGATCATCTCCTTGGCTACTGGTTGGACTGGTGTGGGTGGAATTAGGAACACCAGAGGATACACTACCACGAGTAGCTGCGGTGCCCGAGCTAGTAATGGTGCCAGATGAGATACTGCTAACGGCTGCACTTTGAAAGCTCGAGCCCATGCTAACGGCACTACCAACCGTACTACAGCTAGCCACGGGAACTAAGGTTCGCCTGGTTTCGTTTTCATCGAAGCCGGTAGGTGTTTGTGGCAAGGAATCAATAGTGGGTGTTGTGGGCCCGGACCAATCACTCGTTGACGATAGCGAAGGGCAAGTTGAGCCGGAGCGGGCTGATGCAGTTGTTGGTACTTGTCCAAACTGACGCGAGTCTGCATCTGAGCCAGAAGATCCCGACTTGTGAAAGATTTTGTGTAGATTGAGGACACTGAAACTTTTGTTCGCCTTGCGGTTGGACGGGGTAGGAGAGAATGCACGAGGAGCAGGTGTCGGTGATGTTGCTGACCTTGGAGGGAGGGGGTGGTCAATTTCCCGAGTCGTAGAGGTAGGCCAAGCGGGCGTTGGCCCAAATGATTTTTGATATGATATTCGCTTTGGCGTAGGGGCATTGTCCTCTGCTTCCTCGGGTCGGCCGCGGTGGGTTTCTGTGCTAGACGAGCGCCGTGGGGGTGTAGTAGATCCTGTAGATGAATAAAGGGACGTGGCTGGGGGGGTAGAAGGAACGGCAGTTTGTTGAGTATACGAAGATGATGTCTGAGGTTCAGACGCCATGAATGAGGCAGCTGACGAGCGTCGTTTGAGCGTGGGCGAGAAAAGCTGCCCCAAGCGACTCGAGGGTCGTCTGGCGATTTCAGGGGACGAGGGGCGATCATTGGCCAATGGTATGTTCTCAATAGGAGAGAAGATATCTCGAGCATGTGGTTTGGATCGAGACTTGGTGCCTGGTTTAGTGGATGTCTTCAATTTGGTACCCGACTTCGAGAGTGACTTGTTAGATTCTTGACTTTTTGAAGTCAGTTTGGACGAAGACCGAATGGTTCCCCTCAGGGAACGGAACGCCTGAGTTGCTCGAGAACGGAAGGAAGACTTGGTATTCGATCCCCTGGCGCGGCTTTGGGATACACCATAAAAATTATTATCTGGATTGTTCATGAAAGCGCTGCGCCGCCGCACTTTAACGATTTCAATGACGTCGGAATCATTCCCGTCTTCCTGTAATTGCGATAAATGAGTTTCTGGAGGGTGGTGGTGTTCTTGATTTTCTTGGGGTGGATGAGTATGTTCATTGTCCGTTTCCGTTTCCATTTCAGAATCTACTGCATCATCATCGTCATCTTCCGGTTCAGCATCCATGATTTCTGGGTCTAATTCGTTATCCGAGTAGTCATCGTCGGCATCTCCCAGTGCGTCAACTATGGAACGCGTCTCGCTTGGCCCCTTGCGACTTGGTAGAATAACACCCTCGAGCCCAGGTGCGTTTCTGTGAAAGTAGGGAGTGTATAATGGTGTATGTGGATATCGTGCGGGAGCTTCGTCTTCTTCCTCTTCATCTAGACTCGTTTGTGCATTGTAGCAGCACCATGGGGGAGTCTGATCCTCTTCTGGTGGGACAATGAAGATATTCGGTGCCTGTATATGTGCCTGCTTTTCTACTTGTTGCTGTTTCCGACGAGTTTTGTGTGCTGGGTAGACATAGTTTGGGTGTAGAAAGGAGGAGGACTTCATAGGGAATTGGGAGAGAGAGATAGAGATGTTGGAACTTTGGTGGTGGTTCATTCCGCACTGTCAGCCCGCGTCAGTCACGTGGACGCGTCTCTCCCTTCCCATATGCCTCCACTGCTCTCCAGCATCTATCTCGCTCTTTCGTCCGGTCTTTCCTCCCGTCATATCGCACGCTCCGTACACTCGTTGGCTGCTCGAAAACCCATTCAACTGAATACCAGAACAGCAATGGTATATCCCATGGGCGTTGTTTTTCTTGGCACTTCCAGCGGTGGCGGGCCAACCGAGAATCGCAACTGTTCGTCCCTCCTCTGTGACTTCTTTGAGGGAAACGATTTGTGGAGTATGTGCACAAGAACGACTACATCTTACCTTCTTATATAAGGCTCTAGTGGTCGACTGTGCGGAGGGAACGTCGCGCCAGTTCGCTTTACAACCTCAGAGGCCAGGCGTCCCACGAGTGAGGATTCCTCAGGTCACCAAGCTTTTCGTAACCCATATGCACCGTATGTACTGGGGTTATATTGTGTCCATATTTCTTTCATACTCCCTTAGCTGATCATATTATGGGCATCCCAACACTCCTGCGGAATCTTCTGCGAGCGCCTCCTGTTGATGCGCCTCCCATACGATCAAATGCCATTGCTCAAAGAAAACCGGTGACTAGAAATCAAACAATAGTGTTTACGATACACTTACCTGCAGTATGCCTAGCCAATCATTGAAATTTACGGACCATGTGGTCTCCGCTCGTTCATTCGCCAAAATCTTAAACTGACTTTTACGCGGTGTGATGACACTTATGTTGTTCATGAACTTCTCAGGAAAGGCGATCCCATTGTTCCCTGTAACGCACCGCCAGATGAATTTGATCCGACCTCCGGCTCTGATTTCAAAGACTGGGAGATACTTCACTACAATGAGTTACCAGGAAGAGATTTCCATGCTGACGACCAAGGTCTCTGGTACAACATAGCCTCTCGGACACATTCAAGGCGTGGCGCACAAATGAATGTCAATGCAGGTTCTATTCTTCATCGAGGCAAGCTCATTCACGTGTTCAAAGTGTTCTAGTCATGATATAGATACTTTACAGAACCGTGTATTGGCTATGTTTTTGAGGAAATGACGTCACCCAGGCGCAAAGTTGTGATTCTCGGCGATACCTACGATCCCTCGTCCATTATCCCCTTATGTTCCGATCCTAGGCCTACTCTACTCGTTCACGAAGCAACAGACTCAACACTTTCTCCAGACACAGATAACAATGGAAGACTGTCCAAGAGAAGCCTTGAAAACGTGATGAAAACGACCTTGGCAAGGGGACATTCAACACCTATCATGGCTGGAGAGTTTGCCAAACGCGTCAGCGCTCAAAAACTCGTCCTGAATCACATTGGTAGTCGGTATGGCTTCCCTCTACCACGCTCATTAGACAGGACCAACTGAGATTTTCCTAGATTTCCCGCGCCTCGAGTAAACGATACTTCGGCACGCGGATTCTCGCATCGAATCTTGGATGATCTAGAAAACCAAGCAACAAAAGCATGGGATCCACCCAGCGGCGAAGAAGCCATCGTCGCTCTGGATTTCATGCGTGTCCTCGTACCAGAGCCAAGGAATGCAACCGACGACTTGGCACCGCTCACTTCCACATCCACCTCAACTTTGACTTCGACTTCGACTTCAACAACTTCCCTCCCTGCACCACCAGATTCTCTCCCACAAAAACCACCTCCAATTACATCACTGCCCAACTTGGTAATGGCAGATACACCAAACAATCACAGCAACGATAATTACCCTGCGGCTCCCTATTGGAACAGAGTCGATGGGAGTGGTGGCGCTGGTGGTGGTCTGGGTGTTCACAGCATCAACAACGGTTTTGCAGGTTCAGGTCAGGCTGGTTATTATGGTCAACCAATTGGTTATAATCCAATACAAATGGCTCAACTTTATGCTTTTGCGCAGATGATGCACCCCGGGGTAGGGGCCGGAACAGGAATCGTGGGCGGGGTGGGGGCGGGAATGGGATTCGGGAGCGGGATGGGGATGGGGATGGGGCCAATGGCCGGAGGAATAGGCGTGGGGGGGATGGTGCCCACCCCTATGTTCGTGACAACAACCGGAGCCGGGGCCGTGCCAACCCCAATGGGCATGTCCATCGTGGGCGGGGGCGCGGTGGCATTACCCCAGGCCCAGGCCCAGGCTTCGGCAAGAGGAATGAGAGGCCTCGAGGAACTTGAGCGCGATCCCGTAATTGCAAGGAGCATCGCTGCTGCAAATACGTGGCATGAGAATAATCCCTCGTCTGGTGAAGATGGAGATGGCGGCACATATGATAGGAAACAATAATTTATGGTGGTGGCTATTCTATCCGCTCGACTTATGGTAAAATCAACCTTTTATTCTTCAGTGATCAAAATTTGACTTGAATACTCAATAAATATCCCGTTCTGTCGTTGGCTCCGCCACGCCACTCTCTTACCCTCCTCTGTATACTACTTGTATTACTACAAACCTTACGAATATAATCATGAGTCTGGACACTCCGAGTTTCAAACCCACTGACTGTTCAGCAATCACACCTCAAATTTCCTACTTGATGCAGATAGTCACAGGATAACACTATATCAAGTCTGGAAGCCACGTATATAAATTGTAACGGTCTAGTAAAAGCTCTATGCATGGAGACAAATGTGATAGTACCCCTATATGGCCCAAGAAAGAGAAACAAAAAGAAACAGAGAATCATGAAAAGCATCGCAGGGAAATTTTGATAGTGGGTAGTAGTAGAAGGGAGCAATTTGACGAGCAAATGGCGAGCAAACGCGGTGAATCGGCGTAGCGTAATTGAATAATTTCGGATGGCGGGTAATGCGGACAACGTGCCGGAAATGGTGTGAGCTCCCAGGTGCTCTGCCTGAAGTGGCGAAATTTCGGAGCAACTACTTCGAACCCTCGCGTCTACAAGCGGTGCAGCCTAAAATAGATTCCTGCCAAACATCCATTGCTCGGTAAACCCCGTAAAAAGAGGGACTCTGTGTAAGTGCTTATGCGGACGAGGTGACGAAGAAGACCCAAAATATGGTGGAAAATTGCGGTGAATCGGATAGGTGTGGGAGATATTTAACCCTACCTGGGTTCCTCGTCCATGCTTGGTCCATACAATCACGATTCATCGACATCGATGTCGCGTAAGTGTCGATCGTGATTGTGTCCTTCGCAATGGCTCCGCACGTCCGTTTTCGTTCGAGAGTCTGCATATAAATATGAACGTGGGTGTGAGTATGGGGTTATCATTGAAGCAGAGCCGTCGGCAGACGATCTATGTTGATGTGGTTGCTGATTGTAATGGAGCGGCTCAGGTTGAACTGGAAGCCCTTCCGCTTGAGAATCAACCTCTTTCTCGTCTTTCGTCTCCAACTGCGAAGCCCCGATGCTGCGGGTGGGACCTGGGGTTGTCACCGCATCTTGCCGAGGCAGTACATCAGTGTCTTTGTACGCCACGCGAGATTTACTTCGAATCCACCATCCATATTTCTGCAATTGAGAAGAAAAGAAAAACAGGGATAGGATTAATCGACCCCATCTGCCAAATAGGAATAGAAGTAACAACATACCCAAAATAGGATTGGGATGGGCATGCAAACTGTTGACAGGATCGCAAATATGCTCATAGCCCACTGATCCCCGAGTCCAGCAAACATGCTTGGACTGAACAGCGGAAATGCGGCGCCACAGAACGAACGCAGTACGACTGTTGCTGCGATGGCGCTAGCAAAGTAGACGTCGTACGTATCCATGAGGTATGCAGTCAGACTTTGCAAGATTTGTGCGACGCCGACGCCAAACGGGATCCCAGCTAGGATAGGGACGATCCAATGGACACTGGGCGTCGAAGTCCTATTGGAGAGAAAGGGAGGCACGGAAAGGGTTAAGGACGTATAACTTGGATACGAGGGTAGAGTTTATTGTAACTAATGACTCACCATGCGAACCACCAAAGGCCTGTGGGGGTAAGAACACCTCCTACGATGGCCATATGAAGGCGGCTGTCAACAAATACATATGAATGATGATGGCTTGCCTCGAGGGTTATGAGGTCAAGGGCAAACTTACGCTTCAGGCGGAGCGCGTCCGGTCTCGCTCTGATCCATACTCCTCCAGTATATCCTGTTCTGGATAGACTGTGATGCAGTGCCCGTGACGATGC
>QFDT01003298.1:0-24931 GCA_003315915.1 Macrolepiota dolichaula | reverse complement strand
GTAACCCCATGGAGATTGAGAAGCTTGAGTCAGCCTATTCTTGTCCTCGTACAGGCTGTTGACACTGATAGACTCTTGGCTCTTCCAACCGGCATAGAAGCAGGAGTACGAAGCAATTTCAGCACGATGCTATTGTGATAGGCATCAGTAGTATTGACTCCAATCAGCATCTGGATTAGACTTTTGATGCGGGTCGTGCGTGGAGGGTGAGGAGTAGAGCCTGATGGACTCAACGGCGTTGTATATCAAGGGATGGAATTTAACCTGGGGGGTTATGATGTGATCGCATTCACGGTGCCATTAGAAGATGAGTATGTCTCGGGTTCTTATTCTTCAGAGACCAGTAGACTTTAGCTTGACAGTGTCCTATGCATCCTCTTAGGTGATAGCTACCATCACTAATAAGCATGTCATTGATAAGTTTGGGCCGTGGAAAATTTGACTAGTGGTGGGTTTGGTTGAAAATGATAGCTCGATACTAATGACCCGGTGCCGATATCAAAAGTAGAGTCTGGATGGTCGGGAATTGCATTTTAGTTCAAAAGTTATTCAGCTCAGACAACATTGCTCGAAGCTCCACTGGTTCTCTAACCCGGCTCAAGCCGGAGGATAATTTATCTTTGGAGTTCCTTCCGACGTCGGGCCTCAGGACTCGAGAATATGCCAGCGCGCTCGCAGTCAGATGAACGGGTTCTATCAATCTGGTAATGATGTCGGCGGATGAGTAGAAACACTCAGCATTCGTGATGCGAGATTATATCCTACTTCTGATTGGTTGACGAGCTCACGAGGCGAAGATGGCGTCCGATGCTGGGAAAGACTTAAATACCGTCTGTGATTCGGGGTGCTCATTAATCATTAATCATCCAAATATCCACGCATAGATGTTACCCGATCAAGGTGAGATTCATCGACACCTACACATTGGTTTCTTCTCATCATCCGTAGCCTAATTCACCGCCTTACAGCTGTATAAAGATGCCGGCCTTCTGCGCGTATTGTCCAGGAAGTTGTGACATGATGAAAGCCAGTTGCCTTGAATATTGCGACCATCCTGGGAGATTGCCTGCCTAAGATTGTTACATCAATATTGGCCTATTCTGACAAACGCAAATATACAATTTGAGAAACAGTACAACCAAAGGGGTGATCCTCATCTGCGGGTAACCAAGTACACTCAAAAGGGAATCAACTCGTATGCCTTTCCTTCTGTCCTCAATAACTCCTCAACAATCTTCATGCCCTCCAACACCTTCTCCTCTTCCAATCTCTTTCCCACAATCTGGACGCCCACCGGTAATCCGTGCATATCTTGAGCATTATACATTGCATAGGCTCCTGCCTCAATTGCATTCGTAGACTTGAACTTTGAGGGCAGCCCATCACGTGCAGCATCAACTTTGGTGATGGGTATGACACCCGCAGTGTAGTCCAACTATGAGAGTGCGCAATCAATGAACATGAACCAATATCCAGTATCGAATGTAAGACTTACAATATTGAACAAGAATGAATATCCACATGCCCTCCAACCCTTCTTCATACCACCATGAGGCACGGCGGGCAAAGCGTTTGGAGTGGTCAGCACAAAGTCCAGCTGTTCCTTTTTCCAGAAATCAAACCATTGCATCTTGTACGCCTCCCGCTGAGCAATCAATTTCCACGACTCCTTGGTTGACTTCGCAGAGAAATCATCGATGAGCCCAGCATAAATCTTGTCGCGTTTGATATATCTGACATAGAAGGCATAGAGCTTGCGAAGAATGGTTGGTAAATTCATCATCCGGAGGGCCTCGGCTGCTCCTGGGTCATTGAATTCGAAGGATCGGATTGGATCGGTACATGTTTGAACTTTGAAATTCGTATGAGCGCCCGAAAGGGTCAAATGGGGAAAGGAGGGACCTACCTCCATCCGCAAGGATCAACTGCGAACCAATACGGAAACCTTCATAGGGGTCCGGGGGTAGACTGTGGAACGATTGTGAACAAGGAGCTTGAGACCAGTGAATGAACACGTACATATCGAAAACTTCATGACCATGCTTTCGTAACGTTTCGATGACCATGTCCAGCGCACGCTCACATGCAGGTGAAATCCTCACACAGCCTATTCATTACCTTCAATTACGATCCTTCGATGTTCCAGGACTTGGCACACTCACCATCACTTCTCATAACTCCCCACCGGAGTGGTCTATCCCTCGGTACTGTGAATGGCCTCCAGGGTATCGGGTGACACTAAGAAAACATAACATCCCCCACGAGAACAAAGAATCCATGAGATGAATGATGCATACAAGACACTCTCGAGAAAACTCACCGTATGATCATACACCCACGGCTTCATGCCCACAACCGCCTTCCAGAAATAATCCAAATCCTCCAACGTCCGCGCCATAGGCGAAACCACGGCTGGAACACCCTCCTGTCCCGGTATACTCGTAGCACCCCCAACCTTCGGAAACCTCCCTGTCGATGCCTTGACCGAATATATTCCCGAATAATGCGCAGGCACGCGCACGGACCCAGCAACATCCGTCCCTATCCCGATCCTCGAACCACCATACGCAAGCAGCGCAGCCTCACCTCCGGTCGATCCACCAGGAGAGTGCGTATTCTTGTGTGGGTTCGTCGTACGTCCAAAAACATCATTGGCAGACTCGAAGGAGAGAAGCGTCACGGGAACGTTGGTCTTCACGAAAGGGACTGCGCCAGCGTCACGCAAAAGGCGGACGAGAGCAGCATCGCTTTTGGCAGGTTTGCCGACCCAGGACGAATAACCAATACAGTTGTCATGGCCTTCGACCGAGATGGTCTACATGAAATGTCACGTCTCATACTACAAATATCGGAGGTAACGCACGCACGTCTTTAAGACTTATAGGGACACCAGCGAGGGGGCCCTCCTTATTACATGTCTTTGCGTAGCGCCTCGCGGAGACTACCAGTATCTCCGTCAAACAATTGGTTGCGACATGGGCCCGTAGAGCTTTGCGCGTATAGGTTGACAAAACATCCAAGGGGTCGAGCTGGTCCGACTTAACCTCAGTGACAATTTGCGCGATGGGCTTATTGAGGATGTCAAGGTCTGTCTGTGATACGGGTTTCCCCATAACAGGGTTCCCTAAATTTCGGATAATGGTGTTGCGTTCATCTTGCTTCGTTCGACTGGACGTTGGTTAATAGTCACGATACAGTAGTCAGAAAAGAATGCCTTACCAGGCCTTCCTATGGGCGAGATAGGAGAACATGGCAAAGGTAACCAGCCAGGACACGGCGTTTGAGCGTCATGGGATTATGAGTGTCTTTATGTAAAACCCCATGGGAAGTCGAACACCCTGATTTAGATTATAGTTCTAATATCCCCATTCACTCAATTTATTTCTCTCCCGATAAGCTTCAGAACTCGAGACCAGAGGTATCGGGACATTCCTCGTCCGGAAAATGGCAATCACAAGGACCTTCTCGGCCCGGGCATCTCGAGTTCCAAACTTGTATTTCGTTTGGGCGCCAACAAAAATACATACATGCGATTTATCTTTAACTAGTTGATGGTGTCATAGGTAGTCTGTGTTCGTTCAATCAACCTCATCACGCCAACTCAGTGACCGGCGGCTCTAAACTTCTTCCCATCGAGACTACCGCTGCGGTCGAAACCTTCGTTTTGTGAGTTGAAGGATCCAAAGAATGGGGTAGCGGGGCTGAGCGTCGACGGGGTCTGCGAGGAATACGTGAGAGTAGGGGAGATCAGGGATGGCGAAGGTTGGTTGTCCATGTCATAGGTACTTTGATGTGGGGTAACGTTCATTGAACCATGTTGAAGCTTGGAGTGGACCTTGTTGCTTACTTCGCGTCTCATAGTTTGCTTTTCGAGCGAATCTTGATAGTCCTGTTTATCATGCACAATGTGAGTTTGACCCATGACAGCTGTGGCAGCGTGTTGCGGGGTTCGCACGCCCGTGTTTGGAACACTCATGCTACTGTGTTGTTGGTGGCGTTGGTGCTGACTCGGAGCAGGTCGATGTGGAAAGGTGGTGCAACGGACGTGGTGGTTATGATGCTGTTCACCTGCAGCGGTAGACGCTACCTGAGAATGAGATCCAAGGATAGGCGTTAAGAAAGTACGAGTTGTAGGACGAGCGACCTGGTTATTGCGCGAGTTGTAGTCTCTCGAAGTTCCCCTAACGGTAACGTCCGGATCCTGTTCCCCGACATTTTGTGTGGCCTGATCTTCGTGGCCTCGACTAGCTATGGCATGAAAGACCTCCTCGTTCATCGTAGAGATGGGTTCTATTTCCGCCAACGTAGAAGACTGGCTCTTCCGATCCAAGGTGATAGCAGCAGCGCGGGTGCGATAGCCTCGAACACCAGTCGTGATGTTTGCCGACACCGTCTCTATTTCGTTCTCCCGACGACTTCTTGCTTGCATAGCTAGATCAAGAGGGGCAGGACGGCGTCGCGATTCTGCGTGAGCACGCATGATGAACTCCTCGGTAGCAGTGTATCCGGACCGGGCATGCACCGGCGGGGGGCGCATAGAATAATCGTCTGGCACATAATGAGAGCCCTGAACACTTAGGTTGTGCTGCTGGGGGTAATGGTCGTAGGTAGCAGTGTTCGAGCCACGAAATGCACTTCCGTTGCCGCGTAAATTATCGAGGAGAATGGTCATTGAGGGGTCAACGTTTCGCGGAGCCGCACGATTGAATGATTGTACATGTGTTGGGTTGGTCAGCATAGAAGGTGATTGAATGCGCTGAGACGGAAGATTGCGCCCAGGCGCGAGGGAGTAGTCGACCTCAAAGGCCGGTCGTGTTAATTGAGGGTTAGGAAGTTGAATGCCATTAGACGGAAAATCATTATAAGGCTGATCCATGACAGGCTGTCTCCTGCGTTCTCCGATGATAGGAAGGGTAGTGAGTTTGGCCGCCTGTCTGAGTTCTTGTCCACGGAGGTTCAAGAGGGCGGCCTGGGCAATCGTGAGCCTTGACGCCGAAGTGTCTCCATCTTTCACGACCCGGTCAGCTCTCTATTGCAATACTCAATCACAAGTGCACTGGAAGTAAAGATTCATTCTTACCCTGAGTTCACGTTGCTCTGCTGTATCAGCAAAGCGAACAGAGATACGACTTCCAGTGTCGTTCCAACCTCTCACCATACGTCCATGGAGGCGCTCGATAACTTCCTCGGCACCAGCACGCGTTTCCAACCTAGCCAATCATTCATACAATTTCAAAGTGATCGGGCGGACACTGTACCTGACAAAAGCAATGATACGTGGTGGATGACTGAGTCTAGTTTGGAAGAAGCGGCTGCTGCTGATGCGATGAGGTGAGACGAGAGCGGCCAAAGTCTAGAGAGCGTGTTCAGTCAGAGAGCTAGTGATGAGGTAATGCGCATACGGGTTCATCGATGCTGAGCGGTAGCCTATAAACAGCGTTAACCATAAGCACCAAGAAAGATTCGAGAATAGTTACCCCTCCATGTACAAGTTGGTACTCATCGGATCATGCAAGCTTTCCATGCGTCGCTTGAATGAGTCACTTTCATCCCGTTTCGAGTCCCAGGAACTGAGCGAGTTTATGGAAGTGCTGTGAGAAAAGCTCTGTGCATAGATGGTGCCAGGGATCTTGTGAATTTGCTAAGCGAAGCATGAGCACGTACAATATCCCCGACAATAACACAACTTGCCTTCGAAAATGTAGGATGCAAATTACGATACTTCCTAAGCGCAAGTATGCATCTTTCTGCTGCGTCGATTGACTCAAAGCTAAGGGTTCGAGGATGTCAGCAATAGTACCAGGCTTCCGGGAATGACGTACAGAACAAACCCATAGCCGCTCTCGCTGTCTCTCACGTGTCGAGTGAAAGTCCTCACACTTTTGACCTCTCCAAACGGTGCCGCGAGGGCGTATAACTGATCTTCGGGGAAGTGCGGAGGGAGTCCGTTGATATAGACATTGGGAGTTTTGTGGGAATCTTCAAGAGGCGAATGTTGGGAACCGTCGGGATGCTCATCAAACATCACGTTCTCGTCGGCTAACAAAGACTTGGTGTTTTCGTGGCGGCAGTCGGAAGGTAACTCGTCGAGATAGACAATGTCATCTTTCCGTCCGGAAACCTTGCTTTGGAATGGAAATTCGTGACCGGGAATAGCGCGGTTTGACTGGAACGGATGGTTTCCTTCATGTTGATTTAGCGCACTGCGTGTAGTCGAACCCGAAAGACGGTCGGATGAAGGTTTGAAACTCATGGGGGATGGGTCAAATATAATACCGGAAGGCCTAAATTCCACCAAAGGTGGTTTTAACTCCGTGACGACTCTAGGTTTAAAGTCGGCACTAGTGGGCTTGAGGTCACTGGTCAAGCGCAGTGGTTTTGGTGCTTGGTCGTCGTTGGTATTTGGTGGGTTACTGGTTCGTGAAGTATCACCATCCTGCCTAGGACGGCTACCGTCAACGTTGGCCGGGACTTTTGGAACGTCTGATAGGAAGACACTTAAATGCTCGCTCTCACAGAACCAAACTCCGCACACGTACCATGACTGCCGCTTTCCTGATCTTCTGCTGAAAGTCTAACAGACTTTCCGCGCTGGGCGGTGGACAGACTGTTGTCTCCGCGGTTCATCGACTGGGCGGGGCACCAGGACTCCTGGTTGGGCGAGACCTTCGCTGAATGTTGATTGGTGACCCACCCCCCGCCGTCATCTCGTTCATCCTTGCATGGTACCCCGGAGCCTGCTGCAGTGGCAACTGCAAGTTGACCCAGAGGTTTCTCAGGGTTACGATCATCTGAAATACATTAATTGCGGAATGGGGACGATAAAATATCCCAACCATACCTTCAATGGGGGTGTGAAGGGTAGCAGGCAGAACAGGCGACTCAGGAGCAATTGACTTCGAAGATTCCAATTCTGCATAGTCGATTAGAGAGCACTGTGAATGAGCCAGTTGCACTTACCCGTGAGTGAAGTATGTCCAACACAATTCATTCGCATAGCCGAATCATCCAAACCATGGGCCTCAAGGTAAATTTCAACATCGGAATTGGAGCATTCAGAGATAGAGTCGGATGGGGCAGAGCTGCCTGCCTCTGTCATCGTACTGCCTACGGCGCTCTCTGTTTCTGCAACACCATTATCAGATTCGTTTTTCATACTATCAATGTCCGTCGAGCAGCCTTCCATTCCAAGCTCTGCGTCATCCTCATATAAAGGGTGGCGGTGTATAACACGGTCAGCGCAAACTCCGTGGGGGATAGACTTGGTAGAATGGTCTGGGACAGAGCCGGCAGAACTCGATAATGAAGATTCGGAGGCAAGGTCATCGGGGATCGCTCTTCTGGGTTTGGCACGGTGGGGAGATATAGGCGAGCAGGGGAGGATAGGCGGTTCAGACGGAGGTACTGGCGTATGAGCTTCCGAACGGTGGACTACGAGATGTACGCCAAGGGCATTCGGCGCCTCCGCAACTACCCCAAAGCAACTGGAGTCGGATACAGACACGAGTCCTGGGGCGGTATTTGAATTGGAGGTGACCGCAGAAACGGAGATACTCTTTCCCCGAGATCGTGTGGATGTGAACCTCGGAGGTTGTTGGGAAGCCTCTGATGTTGGTGGGGCGCCGCAGGAGTGAGGGGTTGATTGAGGATCTGCAAGGTTGGAACCATCTACCTGCGAAGGACTGGGACTAACATAATTAGGGCCTTCAGCTCCCCCTGTGATAAAGGTATCAATCACTAACCCTGTGACACAGATAAGAGAGCACCTACCATGAGATCGTTGCTGCGAGCCGCGCGGATTCAATGTAGGAGTGGGCGAGGGGGATGGAGTGTGACGTGAATCTGCCATAATATAAACGGAATTGGAGAAATGCTCTTGTAACCAAGAGAGAAGGCAAGAATGGCCGTAAAATGCGGACAGTGGAAACAGGAAAGCTTGTGCGATAAAGCGGAGGTAGGGAACAGTAATGATGCAATGGGAATACGAGGGTTGTGGTGTATGTAACAGAGACGTAAAACGTGTGCAACAAACTCCAGTTATTTCTGGTAACGCTTGGGAATGCAAGGTATATGCTGCGGTAACGAAGAGCGACGAATAGAATAACAATAACAATAATTTGCTTTGAGTGATATTGGAACGGGGACGCGAATGGAGAATGAACAAAGAGAAAGCGAAACGTAACAGTATGCTGAGTGGGTAAAGGAAGTACTTTTAAAGCTCAAGGCGTTTTGAGAAACGAAGTCTTGTAGACGCCGAAGCGAAGCCAACGGCTGGATGAAGAGAACTGGGAGATTAAAGGCGTGTGGCGTTGAAAGATATCAAGTGCAGGGTAGACTTCTCCGTGCCAGAGAAGACTTCTCACAACCTCGCCCAGTGACGGGAAGAATCGAAGGTTGCGAGTGAGTATATGCGCTCGGAAGGGGTCGTGATCGCCAAGAACGGACTCCAGGGAGTAGAGTGAGGACGAAGACCGGTAGAAGCTAGATAATAGACTTGGGAAGGCTAGAACCGTGCAGAGTGCACTGGGTGGGAGATGGAGATGTTGGTGGTTGAGAAGAAAGAGAGAACAAACCACGTCGAGATAGTTGAAGAGATTGGTGTTGTGCTCTGTTTGTGGCCAGACGTCTGGCCTCGGAGTGCAGAAGCGGGAGCGAAGGCGCATCGACAAGACAGGTGACGACAGCGAAGTAGTGAAACACTGTCAAATATCTCCCCGGCTTAGATGGGCCGGGCCCTGTGCCTGAGTATTTCTTCGTTCTCTGGGGTACCTCGCGACCAAGAAACAGTTACACAGACACCAAAAGAATCACATTTCTCTCCAGTAGCAGATGATAAGAAACCTGTGGGCCAGATGGGCGCTATCCGAGGAGCCAAAGGTTTAAACGTTCAGAAGTTTGATCCAGATTGGGACAGCTGATCTTCATGCCAGACACACAGGTAATTTTCGTGGATTCGGAATGCAGATTTCCTTTCAAAATTCCGAGACGATAAACAACCCGTATAGAGAGCGACAGAGTGAGAAAGCAGAGGAGATACACATGGATACCAATTGTCAATCAACATTGCAACAAATCGCAGAATGATCTCACCGATATAAGCCTGCCTCATGCCACATCCATGGACGATGAAAACACCATGGCTACACACAGAGAATGGCCAAGAGCTTTGTTTAGAGTGACAACACACATTTAACATATTCACGGGATTTACCGAAGCCAAGTTGCGTTATGTTAGCCTGGGAAAGCGGCAGGTTGATTTCTTCGCTTCCACCTCTTATAATCCTACCGTCCCCCACGTTCTTTGTGCGCTGTCCTTGCCCTCCTGACCGTCTGTATCGCTGACCCCTGCCAGTCACCATGGTTTCTTTGACGCGCTTCATCCTTTCTGCTTCCCTGGCCGGTCTCGCCGCTGCCCAAGGTCTCCAGATCACTAACCCCTCGACCAACTCGTGGTGGGGTGAGTCCTCCGTTTTTCCCATGATAAGCCCCTTTAACACATACCAGTTGCTAAATCTGCCAATACCCTCGCCTGGACTTGCAACTCCAGTCCTCAATCCCAGTTCACCATCCTGTACGTGCCTACTCGCCTTGCAAATTTTGATTTTCTCACCATCTGTCTGTGGTTAGCATCTCCAATACCGTGTGTTCAAACAACGTTACAATTCTTCAAATGGCTCACGAATTTCACAGAATCCCTCGGTCCTCGTGTCTCCTATTGCCATTATTGCTGTTCAGAACAACTTTGACTGCTCCAAGACAATTACACAGGAGCAATCCAACCAACCTGCTTCCGGAGGCTACCGCATTATCTTTGCCAACCCCCTGAACTCTAGCGACGTACGTCTTCATGCAAGATTTTTCTCAATACTCCCATTCACCCCTTGACCCGCCTCCAGGTCTACGCGCAATCGGATGAATTCGAGATCAAGCCCCTAGGCTCTGCTTACCCTGCCACGTCCTCGGCCGCTGGTCCTTCCGCTACCAGTTCTGGTGCCACCCCATCCGGCTCTAGTGCACCCCAAAACGGCCAAAAGAACTCAGCTTCCGCTAAGACTGCTGCGTTCGGCATTGGTGCTGCCATTGCTGCCGGTCTGGCCTACTTCCTATGAAGTAAATATCCCTTGGGTGGATATCACTCGAACCCTTTTCCCTTGGATACTTGTTGGACTCTTTCTGTATGTCTGGAATCATTATCGTTCCGTCCACTCTCTTGATGTCTGTCGCCCATCTACGTATTCTCTATACTATTGCTTTCTCTTGTATGCAATTTTATTGTCACAATAGGGGGGCGACCTCACCTGCTATTTTATGGGGATGACAAGAACTTATGCTTCATTTTCCCATGGCGGCTTCAGAATTGCCGCTCCTCATGCCCCATCTATTTTTATCCTCGGTTCGAATTCCTTGGTCTGAGGTCATCAGTCTTTTGATGGGTATGTATTATCACTGCTACAACTAAACTACAAATAATAATTTATGAACCACCAACGTATTCATGAACGATGATATCTTTCATAATTTCCCGTACCCAGACGAACTCGGTGTATCACTCACTAGCATCCCATTTGATCCCGATTCCTCGTCAATCCTCGCGAGGCTTGGTACGACTCCACTCCCCCTCCCCTCACACGGACTAGCAACATTCTCCGTCCAAATAGTATCAAGTTCCACCGCACCTCCCTCCATTTCCCTCGTCTCCCTCTCGCCAGTCCCATACGTCATATACTGCGTGGAAAGGATTCCGAGTTTTGCAGTTTCATGTAGATTCAACATCAGGCGCGACATCAATGTCACCGATATACTACAATTCCCTTCTCAGAATGGACGACACTCAGTCCAAGATATATATATATAAAGCACATACCTACTGGCCAGCGTCGATAACGCTCCCCGAAAGAAGGGCTACACATGTGAAATCAGCGCCCATTCTGTGCCCTGCAGGTTCTGAGAGACAACTCACCCCACCCATCTGCATATCGTAACGCAAGTCGATCAGCCTTTTGATCAGCTCAATCATGATGTAGATGGCACTCACATAAAAAGACAAAATATTCGAGAGATTCGCCAACGCCATCACACTATCAAGAAGCACCCAAACACCATTCGTCAGCATCTCATTCCAGCGCCCACGGCTACACAAAACAAGACTTACGCAAAATACATAACACCTACATCATCAAAAGTTCTTTCAGTCACATGGATACTTGCCGCCGTGAGCTCCATATACGAAGCTAGCAACGAACACACGCACCATCACGAAGAACCACCGTCACAAGTATCGGCATACTCCCACCTCTCGAACTCCCAGACTGATACACCCTCCCTCTCGTCGACCATGTCTTATACAACGTCAACCCAAATATCATCGAATCATAGGCAAACAGCGCCTCCCATGCTCCTGCCAAACCTGTTCCAAAAACATCAGTCCACCGACTCGGAACACAGCCCTCCTATCTTTAAGAAGCAGAAGCAGGACACTCACGAATAGCTCTGATGGGAACAAAAAGAAGCAAAGTCAAATATAGCCATCAGTCAACGATTTGGAGGGCAAATCACACATGTACATACGTGACTTGGGTCAAACCAATGTGGCATCCGCTCCCGACGGTCCCTTCGGTGTGCTTTTGGCCGAATAGTGACCACTGAAAGCGAAAGAGACGCAGTGAATGAAGGTCTGAGGAACGATGGAGGGATCATTGAGCAACGACGTACACATGCGATGGCTGCCAGCACTGCACCACATCCCACCATGTATAGCAATATCCGTATCGAGCATTCATACAATGCATATATCCGTAGTGTCATGAAGTCTAGAGACGATCTCACGTTAGGACACTAGGCGGGATCGCTTGGTAATAACTACTCACAACAAATCAAAACCTGTGTCATCACGAGCAGCAGCTGTCGGAACGTATTATATCGCTTGCAACTATCATACAACCGACGTCAGAGGAAAGCTCGGCAAGTCATGATTTTAAAGCACCTCTACGTCGGCAAGTCAGTCTGTTGCCTCAACGATAGACGTTCACAATGCACTCACCTGTGTTGGTAAATCCATAAAACCCAATATTGACACTGCCAAATTCCCAAAGAAAGAAAAATATCGGTTCAAGAAGAAGTAATACGAGCTATGACACTTGGGTCTTCTCCACACATATTCGTACTCGTGCCCTATAATATTAGTGTCATCACATTAACACGAGAATGAATTAAATTCAAAACGTACGCGAAGTGAGCAGATGGTCATAATACAAAACCGCTACAATCCAATAAGTAACGCCAGGGTTGTCCAGGAACACCCAAGTGACTGACAGATGGCCACGAAATGAAGTACATTGTGAAGCATTCTGTCACGAATTGAATTCTCAGTTTACATCCTCCAGGCACAGAGCACACAAAAGTCAAAACAACCTACATATCACGCGCCGGGTCAAACGCTTCAAACTGCACACTATCCGGCATAGCATGAGCCTCGAGTGGGAGAGAGAACAAGCAACAAGTAACGCCCCAGTAGATGGCACGGGGGCCACGATGGTGGAAGGAAGCAAAGAAGCCCAATCCAGAGAAGTCCGTATAAACTTGGCGCGAAACACTTAAGTGTCACACACACCTCCCTACCATTTTTATTGGCTGATATAAGCGAACGCGGATATATCAAATAATCTGTGCGCGTGGAGTTTTCTCGCCGTTCCTGGCCGCAACCAGACAGGAAAATCGTCAGGGTGAATTATATTTGATTTTTCGGGATCACTACCTGCTGGCACTTCCACTAATTGAAGACCGTTGATCATGCATCATAATGTCAAATAAATCATGATCAGAGGTGGGCGGTTTGTTCCATATTTGGAGTGACCTACTTGATTGGCACCACCGCCGGGCTACTTGTGGAGTTGATATTAACAGGGTTGTTAAAGACACGCCAAGTCTACCCAAAAGTCAGCATTCTACCATCCGTCTCGATAACATCTCGCTAGGAGACCGGCTACTCCCATGATCTTCTGTAAGCAAACCAACAAAGGGGAGGCAGGCGAACATGCAAAATTGACTTGTATCTCGGAACACTTCCGTCCATCATAAGAGGGGCATAAACCAATGTCAGATGTCCGATATGTGGCCAAAACAACAACGGAACACAAAAACTCTTAAGGCGCTATCGGGACCTTCTGGAAGATCCAGTGCGAAACGCCATCCTCCTGCAGCGCCTCAACACGCCTCAGCGTGTACCCCCTCTTCCGAGGTAACCAAGTGCCCCAGATATACCAGTACGTGATACCAACAGTCGAGACCGCAAAGGCGGTAACAGAATGAGACTAAATCATCAATGAGCATTCCGATCCCAGACCAGAAGCTCCAGCTCCGAAATCTTACCCAGTACGGCAGTCGCTCATACGTTTTCGAGCCCGGCGCCGGAGGTATGAAGGGGACGACAATGAGGAAAATATTGGACAAGAAGAATAAAATCACTACGATCTTCGGCGTTTTGAAGGGCGGATACCATTTCCACGCCGTTTGGTACGCCCGAGTATGCAACAATAACAACCCGAGCGCGACAAGGGCATTAACGATGGTAGAGCAATATGATGATACTATCAGAGGGCAATCAAGCAACCGTTAGACATTTATAAACATAGTCACTCACAGCTAATCAGGAAAAGGTATGCATCTCCTGGGGGTGTCGCTAATAGAAAGGTCATCGAGATTGTATATTGAAGAAATAGACCAGGTAGGGGCGCATTGAATGGCTTATTGCTAGCGAAGAAAGAGGAATATGGGAGGTGGCCTTCTCTCCCAAGTTCCTGGATGACTATAGCTCGAAGATGAACATATATTCTAATGAAATGGGGGAAATTCATTACCTCTGCCCTGAGCGAATTGTCCAGCGAGCAGATTTCCTAGAGTGGATAGGGCAATGAATGCGCTCAGAGCCTAAAGACATGTTGCATAACATAGATTTAGAAGGCAGCGCAGGACGCACCCTTTCTGTAGCGGGTCCATAGAGATTACGGAAATACAGGGCCCTATGCGAGATCATTTAGACTAAAGAAGTATCTAGAGCGATAGACTCACGCTATAATCCTCCTACTATTCAATATGTCATCTTTTGACACGACAGCGAAGTATGCTACATTTATTAGCATATATACTGCACTTACACCAAACATAGCGATCGGCGCAGCACGTTTGATTGTTCGCACTGGGTCCTTAATCTCCGAGAGCGCATAATTTGCGTTCGAATACCCAATAAATGACCTGAGAAACATATATGACATCGAGGTTCCTTTACCCAAGAAATATCGTCTTACCAGATGATAGCATAGAGACCAGACACAAAGGCGTTCGCACCAATGCCCGAGCCTTCCCAGAATTTGTCCCATTCGTAATTCCGAGGTTTCTCATAGCCGTCCCGCACTTGAAACCCAGGAACGCCCATAAGCGAGAGAATTCCAGAGCAAGCGATTAAGCTGAGTATGACAAGCTTGAATGTTCCCAGGGTGTTTTGTATGCGCAAACCCCACTTCAGGGCCGTCCCGTGGACAAGACAAATGAATGTCAAACAAGAAAATGCAACAAGCCGAGTATTAAACCATGTCGGTTGAATCGCAGCTGCGTGTAATAGATCTATGGAAAATTCAATGATCAGTAGTTCGCACTGCCACTCATCGTCAGCATACATTCACTAAAAACAACACTGTTGGCGGTTGCCGTTCCCTGTCACGACACAAAGATGAAGACCATCGTAGAGGTTCTGCGTTTGGATATCTAACCGTGATCATAGCATATATGCTGAAGGCACAGGTAGCCAGAAATTTCGGACGTCGGTATATGAACTCGAGGTAATTCTTTTCGCCTCCGCTCCTTGGGAGGCCCTAATTCAGGAATATAGTCGGCACCCGAGTTTCCTTGCCTGGGAGATTGTCATACTTACTGTACCAAGTTCAATATACACCGTCGTGCCCATAGCGGCGATTAACGACCCGACAAGCCACATGATGAGTGTGACTCCGACGCTGCCAGCAGAACGTAGAATGTTGCTTGGCGTAGCATATATTCTGCATAGTCGCACATACAGTGTTAAGACTACTCAGATTAAAAGAGAGTAGCGCTCACCCTGTGCCTACAACACGGTTGAAGATCAAGAAGCCAGCACTGATGACACCTGTAATGGTCGCGTTTATATTTATTCTGTGTTTCGATTCTCGACGAACCAAGTTGACGCTTCTGGTGGGGAACGTTATCGAAGCCTTCCCCGGTCAGAAGCCTCTGATCATGAATTCCCCACACAATAGGGGCCCAATTGAGCAAGGCACTGTCATGAGAGAGAAAGGACATACACTTTGGTCCCGAACACCACCCGAGCCAGTGGCCACACCTAATAGTGGCTCCGTTTCTGACCCTATGGCTTGGGTATCTCTATTGGATGTGCCCATGTCGGTCCTCTCTCGATCTTGTGGGGTCCGGAGCAAGTCGAAAGAGAGTTCAAAGTCCAGACGCCTATCGTGGGAATATTGAGATCCGTGCACCAGTTGACGGGCCGGTATGCTGGATCTTATCACCAGGGGACTGAAAAATCTGAGAATATGCATCAATAATTATGAAACGGATGCCATAAGGGCCGTCGCGACTGTACGCCATAGGCGATATAGGTTCACAATCAACATTCAATCGTTACATATCACATATTTACACGATGCTTTAATCGATTGTCTCTCTGGTCAGGAAGCCTCCATCGCACATAACACTAAAAATAATGATTAGACAACGCCAGATTTGGCAATGACGATTCTCTTGGATGTTGCACCGCTCTTCGAACCATAGGACTCGACCTTCTTCACCACGTCTAGCCCCTCCACTACCTCACCTATGCGTCGTGTTAACAATAGGACATTGGGTAGTATTTGGTTACATACCGAAGACGACGTGGGCACCGTCAAGCCAGCTAGTGACAACAGTGGTGATGAAGAACTGAGAGCCGTTGGTGTCCTTTCCAGCGTTGGCCATGGAAAGGATACCGGGCTTGGTGTGCTTGCGTTCGAAGTTCTCATCTACAGATGACGTTAATCTAATCCAATTCAAATTTAATGATGCGCACGGACCTGCGAACTTCTTTCCGTAGATGGATTTACCGCCAGTGCCGTTCTCGTTGGTGAAGTCACCACCCTGGAGCATGAATTGAGGGATGATACGGTGGAAAGGGCTGCCCTGGTATCCGTAACCGTGTTGGCCTGTAGCCAACTCGCGGAAGTTCTTGGCGGTCTTCGGGACAACATCGTCATAGAGTTTGAAGACGACACGGCCAAGAGGTGCGCCGTCGGCGGTGATGTCGAACTGTTCAGCGAGTTCTGGTGAGCCGTATAAACCTTACGCTAGGACAGACGCACGAATACGTTGGACATGATGGGGGATGTGGTTAGGTGATGTTAGGGGGCCCCGATGTCTTTTTATACAAGATCAGATAACGCAGTCACGTTTGTTGAATTGGTCAGAAACAACGATTGGCTGGTCACTTCGTCTGCGTATGTTAGCATATGTTGTGCTTTCCGGGGTTGTGGTGCTATATTTGTCAATGGACCCGAAGCCACAATCGATAGTGGATCGATCCTCTGACATGATGAGAGTGAGAGTCCTCCTTCTCACGTATCCGAGTAGCGCTGGTACCCGATTTTCGGTCCAATCTTCTCAGGAGACCAGATACTTGATAAAGTAAAATTGACTGAATCAATGCGGGCGATATCGGGCGATTGGCGACTGTCTGTGAATAACGCCAGGTCATCTCCTGAGTGCTTGTTCCTGGCCATGGCCTCGAACCAGAGGTCTCAATTTTTCTCATGATATATATCCATGGATGTATGAGACCTCTACGCAGGGTAGCCTACAGGATTGGATCATACCAAAGGCAGTGTGAACATCCTCGAGCTAGTTAGTGACGACAGTGATACTAGCCATCAATATTCTTTTCAGCGTAGGCACAGGTTTGGTATCTTGGGTAGGAAATTCTCATCTATAAATTAAATTGTACAAACAGAGATTTCTCATGGTTTGCTACCGGAAACACCGTTGGAAACCAACCATCTGAAGCACGAAATCTGGGATCACGCGAGAGAAAGAGGAGTCTCTGTAACTAAAAACATGTTGATCAGTTCGCAAGCTCGCTTAAAATTGTGGCAATAATGCGAACAAGGTTGATGCAGAGCCCAACAATGGTACTACTGGAAGTATAGCTGTCTATGGTTGTGGGAACTGTGAATATTGCGTCAGGCCGGACTAAAAGTAGGTCTGACATGGAATTCATAGCGGTTTTGGAATTTCGATAATTACTTAATCGGAGAGCCGGATATTACCGCTGATAGATTAGGATAGATAATCACATTATGTCATCTTGTCACACATCTTCTCTTGGCTGGGCATTACGTCAGCGCACAGATGACGGAGGGGAGAAACAACCGGGAGAGCAGTCGAGCTTTTCTCAGTCTCTGCCGATGATATCGCTAGAACTAGACTTCTCGTGCGTATGATTGTGGATATCAGCTGAGAATGTGAACGCCGCTGAGGAGCAGGGTGCAAAGTAAACATAGCTCATGGAGCATTGGGTGGGGACCACATGCATAAGTTTATTCCTTCTTATCGACTTGAGCATTTGAGCTGGGTCAGGACAACGGGTAGTTCCTGACCCTTGTTCCATTTGGTGGTAAGACTTACTATTGCCGCAGTAGTGGGTCCGTTTCGGAAGATCAAAGAATCATCATACTGAAAGTGAGAGTATAGTACACGATGATACAGTCGACAACAAACACTAAATAGTCAATACCTGGAACCCTAAATACTATGCGGCGGGGTGCTAACTCGCAAAATAAGCATCAGAAACCAAAGACTCGATTCAACAGACTCGGTCGAGCACGGACTAAAGAGCCGGGAACATCGTCCTCGTATTGAATCTTCACCCCTCCGTGTTTCGCCTCTATAACGATCTCATCCCCACTCCAGTCGTTGCTCGAATCCGCCCATCTCGAAAAATCGCCCACAAAGCAATGCCGCACATAGTTCGCCTCTCCAAACGTCGTGAGATTTTGGTTAATTCCGTCGGAAAACTTGACAGAGCCATGGCGAAGGGATATCATAATCGGACCTTGAAACGAACGGGGCAAACGTAACGCAATGTTACCATTGGCTGAGTGGGCGACCAGCTGGAAGGGATAACGAGGCTCTTGCCCATGCTTGCGTGGCCTGCATTGAGGATCATCAAATAAATTCACAAAAAATAAACAACTTACTATTCGTGCTGAAATACCACCATGCGTCGATCGCATGAACATCCGGACCTTGCGTTTCTCATCCCCATAATTCGGCACAATTTTGACGCTGGCAGTAATCGAACCATGGGTCGACTCAAGTCTGAGGTTTTTCCTGGTCTCGGGCGTTTCGTCCGGCAAGAGTGGCGATAGCATGCGCGGAGGTACATATAGTATTGGGTCTATCGTTATGTTTTCACGAAGGGACTCATGTAGCCGAGTTACGGAAACGAAATTCGATGGATGGCCACCCGATGGTAGCGACTGATTTGAAGAGGAAGCCTGCTGTAGCGAGGCATATGTCGGCGGAGGTTCTTGCTATAGCAACGGTATGGCTCTTCGATCAGTCCGAGTGAATTTCTTGGAGGGTGAGTAGCACTCACATGGACTTGCTCCTCGGCCAATTGCCGGGATTCAAGTGCTTCAGTCTGTTTGTCGTCGATGATGATCATTGTAAGTGTTGAGTATGGAGATTTTTCTAGTTGTTACTCATAACAACGGGCGCTGGAACACTCTCACACGAGGTAAGAAATCGTAAAGGTTTCCGGAATGCGAAGGTGAGTGGAGAGGATAACGACGTGTGTTCCCATCACGACACTGGTCCTAAAGTGACTGGACAGCCTCAAGGTCGTGACCATCTACGTTATTTCAGGCGCCGATATTGCTGTTGATTTTTCCGTTTTCGTTTGACAGTGAATTCCCAGACCTGAGTTAAGTTTTCTAAATTGGCAGAACATAATCCAAGTTGGGAAGCCTGAAGTACTTGAGATTATCATATCGTACAAAGGAATAAGGTATTTGAACCATAACGCATCCTTCCTCTTTAAGCTTTGGACCAGGTAGAACTGAGCTTTTGCCTCGCTATTGCTCCTTCTTCTGGGGTAGCCAACACGAAATCGAAGTGCAATTCCTTGTGAGGTACGGCACGGGGGAAGCCGCGTGCCTTTGTTATCTCAACGTCATCGACCTGTTTCAGGTCCTGAACCAGATTTTAAATGAATCCAGAATACAACAACAGAATGTGAATCTTACCACGGCAAGGGATGACTTGACACCAAAGACGGCATCACTGCCCAGGAATTTGTCGCCGTTCACGTATAGAGCAGTAGTCAATGTTTCGAACCCGTCAGCCTGAATATGCAGTAGGTAGCAGTCAGTCATACAATTTGGGTTATTCATGTAATGTTACCCACTTTGATCAGTGCATGAAGGTGGGCGGGTCTGTAGATGTGGCGATTGAGATGGTCGATCATCCTTCCAACAGGGCCATCTCCAGGAATAGGATACGGGACGGGCCTATTAGGGGTAAGTTGAGAATTCCCGTTCTTGCAGGCAGAGTGACTGCAAAACGTACACCACAGCACGATACGAGTAATTGCCATCTGGTTTGACAATGATTCGACCCCGGCATTCCGGACCATCACGGTTGGGGTACTTCAGAAGATCGTGAGTGAGACATAGTTTACGAACGACGCCATTGGCTTACCTGGTTATCGTATAATCCATGTCCGTCCGTCTCCCATGTTTCGATGATGGCCCCACGAACACCATTTCCCTTGGAGTCTGTGACACGCCCATATACATATAGATAATCTCCCTTGCCCTCAGAGGCAATAGACTCCCCGGAAGGAACTGTGGAGCCGCATTAGAAATACTTCTAGAACAAATGAAATGAAGGGCATTACCATCATGGGCATCTTCAGTGAAGAAAGGTCCGAGGACGGTTGCTTCGGTGGCCCCAGGAGGCTTGGCATTGTTGAGGATGTCGACCAAAGCAGATACACCAAGAGTGTCAGAAAGAAGGATAAATTCTAGAAACACATTAGTAAATACGTCCTTGAACTGTGAAGCGGACATACCTTGACGCAGTTCGGTACATTTCTTTCCAGTATCAGTCAAGAAGTTGATTGCCGTCCTGATAACGGCTAGCAATTAGTTTGATGGGATGAAGAAGTGAGATCACGGCGCACATCCACTCTTCATTCGTGAGATTGGTCTCCCTCACGAAATCATGGAGATGTTGAACCTTTACCCAAAACATCAGCCGGCAAGAGCTCTCAAAACTTCTTGACGCACCAATGACTTGAAAATGAATTTTGATCTTTCATTGGGACCTATGATCAAGTCTAAGTGCGAGTCGGGGATGGATGAGGCTCATTCACTGTCACGCACAGTTGGAATTGATGAGATGTACACTCTCCGTGACCGTAGACGCGGTCAGGTTCATGACATTGGGAACCTTTGATAAATCGATGTTATCGATGGTGGAATGAGGCATAGTGAAAGTGGGAGTCGAGGAGATAAACTCACCCTGGGTCGACGAAGCCATTTATACCATCCTCGGATTCTGCATTTGTGTCTTTGGATCACGATCAACAATTGTCAGCAGAAGCCAGTAAGAGCATTTCTTTAGGACGGAAAGGGAAGCTAGTTCTCAAGGAGACTCACTCGGGCGCACGGTCCACCATCGGCTCGTGATCATGATTGTATGAGAGGAGCTGTTGCCGAGAAAGAGGAATGAATTATCGTCTGTACTGATATTATTAGAACGCGTCAGAGTGGGTTTGTACTCTATACTACCTCAACCTCGAAAAGTTATCACCATTAGCAATCACAGCAGAATCGGGCTAGCTGACAGAAAAGAACGTTTATCCGACCATGTCAGGTGTTTTCGAAGAACCAGGCGCTTAACCTTGATTCTCGAAACAGGGTGCTGTTCCTGAGACCCGAGTGTGAATTCCCTGGCCTGGTAGCCTTGACGAGGACTGACCGCACGAACCCCACATTCATATATGTAGGGGTATACGTTAGTGTTATAGCACTCTCAGTGCCTGCTGAATGTGCTAACACGTGACCCCAAGTTTGTGCGCAAAGTTCAAACGAATTCAAACACTCTTGTGCGTGTGCTAGTCCAGGACTTCTCTACTCTGTCCCCAGTTCTCAAGCGCTCTGGCATTTCTTTCCTACGGTCGTATCTCTGGAGCAAGGATGCCAACAGATAAAAACGTCCTGTCCTTTATCCTCGGCCGGGATCTAGATCTGTGCGCACTGCCATCCGGTCGATGACGTCGAGTATGTTGCCTTGTCAGAATTTCTGGTCGCTTTGGCCTCATGATACGGAGGTCTGTCTGACTTTGAGCATATGAGGGCGATACCTTGAGAACACTACGGGAGAAATGGATAGCGATTGCTGGATGCTAGGGATAGTGTCATACACAGTGGTGGGATTTATCAACCGTGGACATTATGCATAGCCACAAGGTACTCTTGCGGTTACTGCCTAACGCTCATGTATTTAATCTGGGCCCACTTAACGACAGACAGCGTGTTGCTCTCCTCAACCTCTCACTTCCCTCCCCAGATCCTCTTCAGGCCAGCTAGTCAATGTCCCAGTCGACAGGCGCACAACAAAATAAAACACGAGGGTTCAAAGCACTACAAGCTCGCGCCAAGGAACATATTCTCTCGTCCTCGGTGCTCAAGAAATTCAGATACCTTTCGAGGAAGGGAAGACGCGTCTTCGTCAATGATCTCGCGCACTCCTCTCTGCTCTCGTTGACTGGAGAGTCACCACTAATTCAGGCACGTCTTTCACCTCAGTAATCATACCACACACATCTCATGCCACTCGTAGAACGGAATTCGTCCACCATCATATCTTGAGGTAGACTCACTTTCCTCACATAGGCCCGCCTCGTCCGATACCTACGCTGTGGAAGATCATGAGAATGAAGGATACACAGCGACCATACGAGCGGAAATGACAAATCCAAATTCGATTTATATTCAACCCCGTCATCAATCTAATTCTCTTGACGATATCCTTTATGCTTCCCACGAGTCCCTCCCACCCTTCCCAGAGAATCCCGCAGTCGAGATAGTTGATCTCATTCGTCTGGCTGCATCACTCTTATATAAAGGGATGCAATTAATCCTTATCTCAGAGACACAGAGCGGAAGATTTCCAGCGTCAAGGGCGGATACGTGGTCTCGGCTTGGTCGATTACATCGTCTCATTAGCTCTTGGCCAGACAACGAAATCTCCGTGGTAGATGGGATCAAGTCGTTTGGGCAATCTCTGAACGACGGAACAATACTTTGCGAGTATGTCTTGATTATCCCTTCACCGAGTCGCATGGTTTGAGTATCTCTCGAATAGGTTCACCCACCACCTTTATCCGATGTCCCTCGGTTCCCCGCCCCATAGCCTCGATCAGCTGACCTCGGACGATAATATCCAGAATTTTATCCTCACCTATGAATCATTCGAGTTTTCTGATGACCGGGAAACGCTTGTGAAGGGGAGTCCAACCTTCGACGATCTTGGAGTCCAAGAATTAGCCAGCTACGCTAGGGCCATCATCGCAATACACGAAAGATTCGGAGAAACAGCCGCTTCACTGCAACAGGTTCCAGTCCCCCGTTTACGTACCCCCCGTGATTCGATTGCCTCCTTTGCGTCACGGTTGCGGGATTCCTCTAGGACGTCTTGGTCGTCCCGGAACAACCATAGTAGCTTACCCCCTAACCCACCCGATGGCATACCCCCCATACTTGACCCAATCCACGAGACAGATACCCCACCAGGGGAATTGGATCTTAATGGGACAGAGTCTAATTCACATGATTCTGTTTTGTCAACTCCTACACCGCCAACTTCCCGAGATATCTCAGGGATATCCAATGCGTGATGTCAGAGGGCTATGAATGACATATCCGTGGGATAACATCAATATATCTGGAGTGTAGCTCCGCATAAATCCCACGGTATCCTAACAGAGGTCTGCCAATACCGTACAGATACAGAAGAATGTACCACTCCGCTATCTCGCAGATATCTATTGGATACCCCCCAATATACCCCAATATACCAACAGGGATTGTCTGATTCCCTCCCTGCCCCCTGGGAATATTGATATTTGAATTCTCACGTTCAACGATCATTTCTGGGGATACTGATAGTTGGTTTTTCATGGTGCAAATATATCAAAAATCAGATCAAAATATCATTATTACAAGCAAAAACATATTTGTGAACTAAATTTGGGCCCCGAAAATCTTGTCAGCCTCATCAATAAAAACTTCTGGTTGATATCCCAAATCGGATGGTACAGATCCTTCTTCAATTTCAAATCCATACTTCTCACAATCAGCTTCGAGGACGCGAGTGAAATAACTGTCGAATATCATGAGAATGATTTAATAAAATATATAAAGCAACACACCGATCAGTATTACTCCCCTTGGTGTCACGCAGAGTCTTGAGTTCAATATCAACTTGGTCCCAGAAGTCGCGTCCAGTTTGCTTCTTGATCTTACACTCTTGGTAAAGTTGTCGCTACAAGAAATAAGTTAAAATGTATTATTATAACAAAAACACACTCACAAGGTAAGCAAATCGGCCAGCCATCTTCAATGTGACGGCTGGGCGACGTCGTATACGTGCCCTTGTGCTTGAGAGAATCTTCTCGCATAATGCAATGATGGATTGTGGTTCATCACCTTCACAGGATGCAATAATCTTGTTCAAAACATCAGTGAATTTTGGGTATGATAAATAACAAGATACCTACTGCTTTCTTGAAATCGGAGCGGTTGTCAGTAAGCTGGCAATGTATATATTTGAGGACGACTGCTTTCTTGTCCTTGTTGGACCGTATAGCAGTTGTATATCCCCAGCCTGGATAACGAGCAAGGATAATCTGGGATGGGGTGTCTTTCAGCACGGATGGTGTGAGGATGATAAAGAACTTACCATAACAAGAATAAGGGTCTCGTCATCCTTATAATAGGGGATGGAGGGGTCGGCCAACACGAGGAATGCGATTGTATTTATTTTTTCCTACAATAAAACATCAAGAATAGAAGTTGATATAGAGGAAAGAGCTTACAGTGAGTGTGGATGAGAGCTCAAACTTTGGCTCTGCAGACCGAATGCGCTTGATCTCTCGCTTTTGGACAAGCTGGGAGCAGAATAAAGATATATTCTGCTGACGAATAGAGGACTAAAATGTGTAAGTACCAATGGAGAGAATAAAAGACTTATTACTTACTGCGGAGAACATGAGAACTGCCTCCAGTTCATGGTCATCAAGGCCGGACAGGCGAGCCTGTTGATGAACAAAAGACGTGAGGTCTTCATCCGAATGCTTCCTCTTCAAAGAACCTATGACCTGGAACTCTTCACTTGTCTCGCGTTGCCCACTTGCTTCACGCGTTCCAGGAGTAGGGGTCCCAGGAGGATTCAAGGCAGCTGTGTCAGGCGTATTAGACGTGTCAGTATCATCACTGGAAAGGGAGGGGGAGGAGTCAGTATAAAGGGAACGTCCAGGTGAGTGAAGAAGGTCCTTAAGGGAAGACATGACTGCAGGAAGTAAAAATGGCGTCGGCCATGGCACAAATTAAATACAAGTATTGACTCAACTCACGTGCCAGGTGCTGCTACACCCAATACAGATGCTGTTCCGCCCGATATACAATCTGTACCTGCATCAACATGCCAGCGAAGAGGACAGAAGGTCAGATATTGCAAACAGCAGATGAATCTGACACTTACAAAATAACAAAGTAGACTTTTGTTGACAAAGCAGCATTAAGCGCTAGTCATGCTCTCGTCACATGTCACATCACGTGACAGCTTAAGC